>CM061065.1:162055014-162070446 GCA_030762895.1 Sophora flavescens
AAAATAGGGTTATAATTAGGGTTTGGGGTTAAAATTAGGGTTTCGGGTCAAAATTACGGTGCTGGGTCTAATTTAGGGTTTAGGGTCAAAATTATGGTTTATGGTTTTGAGTTTAAAATAGGGTTTTGGGTCAAAATAGGGTTAAAATTAGGGTTTTGAGTAAAAAATAGGGTTAAAATTAGGGTTTTGGGTTAAAATTAGGGTTTCAGGTCAAAATTAGGGTTCTGGGTCAAATTTAGGGTTTAGGGTCAAAATTAGGGTTTATGGTTTGAATTAGGGTTTTGAGTTAAAAATAGGATTTTGGGTCAAAAATAAGGCTAGAATTAGGGTTTTTGGTTAAAATTAGGGTTTCGGGTCAAAATTAGGGTTCATGGTCAAAATTATGGATTAGGGTTTGAAATAGGGTTGAGTTTAAAATAGGTTTTTGGGTAAAAAATAGGGTTAGATTAGGGTTTTGGGCAAAAATTAGGGCTTTGGGTTAAAATTTGGGTTTTGGTTCACAATTTGGGTTTTGGGTCACAATTAGGGTTTTGGGTCAAATTTTAGGTATAGTGTTTGAATTAGGGTTTTGAGTTAAAAATAGGGTTTTGGGTCAAAATTTGGGTTCTAGGTCCAAATTAGGGTTTTGGATCAAAATTAGGTTTTAGGGTTTGAATTAGGGTTTTGAGTTAAAAATAGGGTTACAATTTGGGTTTTGTGTAAAAATTATGGCTTTGGGTTAAAATTAGGGTTTTGGGTCAAAATTTGGGTATAGTGTTTGAATTAGCGTTTTGAGTTAAAAATAGGGTTTTGGGTCAAAAATAGGGTTTTGGGTCAAATTTAGCGTTGAGGGTCAAAATTAGGGTTTAGGGTTTGAATTAGGGTTTTGAGTTAAAAATAGGGTTTTGGGTCAAATTTAGGTTTTAGGGTCAAAATTAGGGGTTAGGGTTTGAATTAGGTTTTTGAGTTAAAAATAGGGTTTTGGCTCAAAAATAAGGTTAGAATTATGGTTTAGGGTCAAATTTAGGGTTTAGGGTCAATATTAGGGTTTAGGGTTTGAATTAGGGTTGAGTTAAAAAAAGGGGTGTGGGTCAAAAATAATGTTAGAATTATGGTTTCGTGTCAAAATTAGGGTTCTGGGTCAAATTTAAGGTTTATGTCAAAATTATGGTTTAGGGTTTGAAATTAGGTTGAGTCTACAATAGGTTTTTGGGTCAAAAATAGGGTTAGAATTAGGGTTTTGGGTTAAAATTATTGTTTTGGGTTAAAATTTGGGTTTTGGGTCACAATTAGGGTTTTGGGTCAAAATTTGGGTACAGTGTTTGAATTAGGGTTTTGTGTTAAAAATAGGGTTTTGGGTTAAAATTTGAGTCCTGGTCCAAACTAGGGTTTTGGATCAAAATTAGTTTAGGGTTCGAATTAGGGTTTAGAGTTAAAAATAGCGTTACAATTTGTGTTTTGGGTAAAAATTAGGGCTTTGGGTTAAAATTAGGGTTTTGGGTCAAAATTTAGGTATATAGTGTTTGAATTAGGGTTTTGAGTTAAAAATAGGGTTTTGGGTCAAAAATAGGGATTTGGGTCAAATTTAGTGTTGAGGGTCAAAATTAGGGTTTAGGGTTTGAATTAGGGTTTTGAGTTAAAAATAGGGTTTTCGGTCAAAAATAAGGTTAGAATTAGGGTTTTGGGTTAAAATTAGGGTTTCAAGTCAAAATTAGGGTTATGGGTGAAATTTAGGGTTTAGGGTCAAAATTATGGTTTAGGGTTTGAAATAGGGTTGAGTTTAAAATAGGTTTTTGGGTAAAAATTAGGGTTTTGGGTTAAAATTTGGGTTTTGGGTCAAAATTTGGGTTTTAGGTCACAATTAGGGGTTTGGGTCAAAATTTGGGTATAGTGTTTGAATTAGGGTTTTGAGTTAAAAATAGGGTTTTGGGTCAAAATTTGGGTTCTGGGTCCAAATTAGGGTTTTGGATCGAAATTAGTTTTTAGGGTTTGAATTAGGGCTTTGAGTTAAAAATAGGGTTACAATTTGGGTTTTGGAAAAAAATTAGGGCTTTGGGTTAAAATTAGGGTTTTTGGTCAAAATTGGGGTATAGTGTTTGAATTAGTGTTTTTAGTTAAAAATAGGGTTTTGGGTCAAAAATAGGGGTTTGGGTCAAATTTACAGTTTATGGTCAAAATTAGGGTTTAGGGTTTGAATTAGGGTTTTGAGTTAAAAATAGGGTTTTGGGTCAAAAATAAGGTTAGAATTAGGGTTTTGGGTTAAAATTAGTGTTTCAAGTCAAATTTAGGGTTCTGGGTCAAATTTAGGGTTTAGGGTCAAAATTATGGTTTAGGGTTTGAAATAGGGTTGAGTTTAAAATAGGTTTTTGGGTCAAAAATAGGGTTAGAATTAGGGTTTTGCGTAAAAATTAGGGCTTTGGGTTAAAATTAGGGTTTTGGGTCAAAATTTGGGTTTTGGGTCAAAATTTGGGGTTTGGGTCAAAATTTGGGTATAGTGTTTGAATTAGGGTTTTGAGTCAAAAATAGGGTTTTGGGTCAAAATTTGGGTTTTGGGTCCAAATTATGGTTTTGGATCGAAATTAGTTTTTAGGGTTTGAATTAGGGTTTTGAGTTAAAAATAAGGTTACAATTTGGGTTTTGGGAAAAAATTAGGGCTTTGGGTTAAAATTAGGGTTTAGGGTCAAAATTGGGGTACAGTGTTTGAATTAGGGTTTTGAGTTAAAATAGGGTTTTGGGTCAAAATAGGGTTCTGGGTCAAATTTAGGGTTTAGGGTCAAAATTAGGGTTTAGAGTTTGAATTAGGGTTTATAGTTAAAAATGGGGTTTTGGGTCAAAAATAAGGTTAGAATTAGGGATTTGGGTTAAAATTACGATTTCGGTTCAAAATTAGGGTTCTGGGTCAAATTTAGGGTTTAGGGTCAAAATTAGGGTTTTGAGTTAAAAATAGGGTTTTGGGTTAAAATTAAGTTTCGGATCAAAATTAGGGTTCGGGGTCAAATTTAGGGTTTATGGTCAAAATTATGGTTTAGGGTTTGAAATAGGGTTGAGTTTAAAATAGGTTTTGGGTTCAAAAATAGGGTTACAAATAGGGTTTTGGGTAAAAATTAGGGCTTCGGGTTAAAATTATTGTTTTGGGTTAAAATTTGGGTTTTGGGTCACAATTAGGGTTTTGGGTCAAAATTTGGGTAGTGTTTGAATTAGGGTTTTATGTTAAAAATAGGGTTTTGGGTTAAATTTTGGGTTATTGTCCAAATTAGGGTTTTGGATCAAAATTAGTTTTTAGGGTTTGAATTAGGATTTTGAGTTAAAATAGGGTTATAATTTGGGTTTTGGGTAAAAATTAGCGCTTTGGGTAAAAATTAGGGTTTTGGGTCAAAATTTGGGTATAAAGTATTTGAATTAGGGTTGAGTTAAAAATAGGGTTTTGGATCAAAAATAGGGTTTTGGGTCAAATTAAGAGTTTAGGGTCAAAATTAGGGTTTAGGGTTTGAATTAGGGTTATGAGTTAAAATAGGTTTTGGGTCAAAATTATGGTTAGAAATAGGGTTTTGGGTTAAAATTAGTGTTTCAAGTCAAAATTAGGGTTCTGGGTCAAATTTATGGTTTAAGGTCAAAATTATGGTTTAGGGTTTGAAATTGGGGTGAGTTTAAAATAGGTTTTTGGGTCAAAAATAGGGTTAGAATTAGGGTTTTGGGTAAAAATTGGGGCTTTGGGTTAAAATTAGGGTTTTGGGTCAAAATTTGGGTTTTTGGTCACAATTAGGGGTTTGGGTCAAAATTTGCGTATAGTGTTTGAATTAGGTTTTGAGTTAAAAATAGGGTTTTGGGTCAAAATTTGGGTTTTGGGTCCAAATTAGGCTTTTGGATCGAAATTAGTTTTTAGGGTTTGAATTAGGGTTTTGAGTTAAAAATAGGGTTACAATTTGGGTTGTGGGAAAAATTTAGGGCTTCGGTTTAAACTTAGGGTTTTGGGTCAAAATTGGGGTATAGTGTTTGAATTAGGGTTTTGAGTTAAAAATCGGTTTTTTGGTCAAAAATAGGGTTCTGGGTCAAATTTAGGGTTTAGGGTCAAAATTAAGGTTTAGAGTTTGAATTAGGGTTTAGAGTTAAAAATAGGGTTTTGGTTCCAAATTAGGGTTTTAGATCAAAATTTGGGTTCTGTGTCCAAATTAGGGTTTTGGATCAAAATTAGTTTTTAGGGTTTGAATTAGGGTTTTGAGTTAAAAATAGGGTTATAATTTGGGTTTTGGGTCAAAACTAGAGCTTTGTGTTAAAATTTGGGTGTTGGGTCAAAATTTGTGTTTTGGGTCAAATTTTGGGTATAGGGTTTGAATTAGGGTTTTGAGTTTAAACTAGGGTTATGCTTCAAAAATAGGGTGAGAATTAGGGTTTTGGGTCAAAATTTGGGTTATGGGTCCAAATTAGGGTTTCGGATCAAAATTATTTTTTAGGGTTCGAATTAGGGTTTTGAGTTTAACTTTGGGTTTGAATTAGGGTTTGAATTAGGGCATTGGGTTAAAATTAGGGTTTTGGGTCCAAATTAGGGTTTTTGGTCAAAATTAGGCTATAGGGTTTGAATTAGGGTTTTGAATTAAAAATAGGGTTTTGGGTCAAAAATTGGGTTAGAATTAGGGTTTTGGGTTAAAATTAGGGATTTGAGTAAAAATTAGGGTTCTGGGTCGAATTTAGGGTTTAGGGTCAAAATTATGGTTTAGGGTTTGAAATAGGGTTGAGTTTAAAATATGTTTTTGGGTCAAAAATAGGGTTAGAATTACGATTTTGGGTTAAAATTAGGGTTTTGGTTCAAAATTAGGGTTTTGGGTCAAAATTTAGGTTTTGGGTCACAATTAGGGTTTTAGGTCAAAATTTGGGTATAGTGTTTGAATTAGGGTTTTGAGTTTAAAATAGGGTTTTGGGTCAAAATTTGAGTTCTGGGTCCAAATTAGGGTTTTGCTTCGAAATTAGTTTTTAGGGTTTGAATTAGGGTTGAGTTAAAAATAGGGTTACAATTTGGGTTTTGGGAAAAAATTAGTGCTTTGGGTTAAAATTAGGGTTTTGGGTCAAAATTGGGGTAGTGTTTGAATTAGGGTTGAGTTAAAAATAGGGTTTTGGGTCAAAAATAGGGTTCTTGGTCAATTTTAGGGTTTAGGGTCAAAATTAGGGTTTAGAGTTTGAATTAGGGTTTGGAGTTAAAAATAGGGTTTTGGGTCAAAAATAAGGTTAGAATTAGGGATTTGGGTTAAAATTACGGTTTCGGTTCAAAATTAAGGTTCTGGGTCAAATTTAGGGCTTAGGGTCAAAATTAGGGTTAAGTTGAAAATAAGGTTTTGGGTTAAAATTAGGGTTTCGGATCAAAATTAGGGTTCTGGGTCAAATTTAGGGTTTAGGGTCAAAATTATGGTTTAGGGTTTGAAATAGGGTTGAGTTTAAAATAGGTTTTTGGGTCCAAAATAGGGTTAGAATTAGGGCTTTGGGTAAAAATTAGGGCTTTGGGTTAAAATTAGGTTTTTGGGTCAAAATTTGGGTTTTGGGTCACAATTAGGGGTTTGGGTCGAAATTTGGGTATAGTGTTTGAATTAGGGTTTTGAGTTAAAAATAGGGTTTTGGGTCAAAATTTGGGTTCTGGGTCCAAATTAGGGTTTTGGATCGAAATTAGTTTTTAGAGTTTAAATTAGGGTTTTGAGTGAAAAATAGGGTTACAATTTGGGTTTTGGGAAAAAATTAGGGCTTTGGGTTAAAATTAGGGTTTTGGGTCAAAATTGGGGTATAGTGTTTGAATTTTGGTTTTGAGTTAAAAATAGGGTTTTGGGTCAAAAACAGGGTTTTGGGTCAAATTTAGGGTTGAGGGTTAAAATTAGGGTTTAGAGTTTGAATTAGGGTTTAGAGTAAAAAATAGGGTTTTGGGTCCAAATTAGGGTTTTAGATCAAAATTTGGGTTCTGGGTCCAAATTAGGGTTTTGGATCAAAATTAGTTTTTAGGGTTTGAATTAGGGTTTTGAGTTAAAAAAAGGGTTATAATTTGGGTTTTGGGTCAAAATTAGAGCTTTGTGTTAAAATTTGGGTGTTGGGTCAAAATTTGTGTTTTGGGTCAAATTTTGGGTATAGGGTTTGAATTAGGGTTTTGAGTTTAAAATAGGGTTATGCGTCAAAAATAGGGTGAGAATTAGGGTTTTGGGTCAAAATTTGGGTTATGGGTCCAAATTAGGTTTTCGGATCAAAATTAGTTTTTAGGGTTCGAATTAGGGTTTCGAGTTTAACTTTGGGTTTGAATTAGGGCCTTGGGTTAAAATTAGGGTTTTGGGTCCAAATTAGCGTTTTGGGTCAAAATTAGGGTATAGGGTTTGAATTAGGGTTTTGACTTAAAAATAGGGTTTTGGGGTCAAAAATTGGGTTAGAATTAGGGTTTTGGGTTAAAATTAGAGATTTGAGTAAAAATTAGGGTTCTGGGTCAAATTTAGGGTTTAGGGTCAAAATTAGGGTTTAGGCTTTGAATTAGGGTTGCGGGTCAAAAATAAGGTTAGAATTAGGGTTTTGGGTAAAATTAGGGTTTCGGGTCAAAATTTTTGGTCCGTGTCGAATTGAGGGTTAGGGTTTGAAATCGGGTTTTGAGTTTAAAATAGGATTTTGGGTCAAAAATACGGTTAGAATATGGGTTTTTGGTAAAAATTAGGGATTTGGGTTAAAATTAGGGTTTTGGGTCAAAATTTGGGTTTAGGGTCAAATTTTGGGTATAGGGTTTGAATTAGGGTTTTGAGTTAAAAATAGGGTTCTGGGTCAAAATTAGGGTATAGTGTTTGAATTATGGTTGAGTTTAAAATAGGGTTTTGGGTCAAAAATAGGGTCAGAATTAGGGTTTTGGGTAAAATTAGGATTTCGGGTCAAAATTTGGGTTCTGGGTCCAAATTAGGGTTTTAGATCAAAATTTGGGTTATGGGTCCAAATTAGGGTTTTGGATCAAAATTAGTTTTTAGGGTTTGAATTAGGGTTTTGAGTTAAAAATAGGGTTATAATTAGGGTTTTGGGTCAAAATTAGAGCTTTGGGTTAAAATTTGGGTGTTGGGTCAAAATTTGTGTATTGGGTCCAAATTAGGGTTTTGGGTCAAAATTTGGGTATAGGGTTTGAATTAGGGTTTTGAGTTTAAAATAGGGTTATGCGTCAAAAATAGGGTGAGAATTAGGGTTTTGGGTCAAAATTTGGGTTATGGGTCCAAATTAGGGTTTCGGATCAAAATTAGTTTTTAGGGTTCGAATTAGGGTTTTGAGTTTAAATTTGGGTTTGAATTAGGGCCTTGGGTTAAAATTAGGGTTTTGGGTCAAAATTAGGGTATAGGGTTTGAATTAGGGTTTTGACTTAAAAATAGGGTTTTGGGTCAAAAATTGGGTTAGAATTAGGGTTTTGGGTTAAAATTAGGGATTTGAGTAAAAATTAGGGTTCTGGGTCGAATTTAGGGTTTAGGGTCATAATTAGGGTTTAGGCTTTGAATTAGGGTTTTGAGTTAAAAATAGGGTTTTGGGTGAAAAATAAGGTTAGAATTAGGGTTTTGGGTAAAATTAGGGTTTTGGGTCAAAATTTTTGTTCCGTGTCGAATTGAGGGTTTGGGTTGAAATCGGGTTTTGAGTTTAAAATAGGATTTTGGGTCAAAAATACGGTTAGAATATGGGTTTTTGGTAAAAATTAGGGCTTTGGGTTAAAATTAGGGTTTTGGGTCAAAATTTGGGTTTTGGGTCAAATTTTGGGTATAGGGTTTGAATTAGGGTTTTGAGTTAAAAATAGGGTTCTGTGTCAAAATTAGGGTATAGTGTTTGAATTATGGTTGAGCTTAAAATAGGGTTTTCGGTCAAAAATAGGGTTCTGGGTCAAATTTAGGGTTTAGGGTTAAAATTAGGGTTTAGAGTTTGAATTAGGGTTTAGAGTTAAAAATAGGGTTTTGTGTGACACCCCATGCCATTTTCAGGTTATCACATTTACGTAACTTATTGCGGAAATACACTCAATAAAATAGTTTTGCTGGTTGCTTTCGGAAAATATAATTTTCTAGTTATTAATCCCTTTCAAAATTAGTGATAAAATTTTTTCTTTTTCTTTTACTCCATATATAATCCAACACCATTAACATAATATAAATAGGTATCATGAGAATTTTACACTTAGACCTTCACATAACAGGTCATCTTCAAAAGACTTAACATAAGAAAATAAAGACGTAATTGTAACGTAGTGGAATTCTGGAATTACAACTCAAAAGAATGACTTTTAATAGTCAAACATCCAGACTAACCAAGTATCACTACTTTATAAGACACCAAAAGTCCTATAGCTGGTCAGTACTAATAATCACTATTGGGAAGACCACC
The DNA here is from genome assembly GCA_030762895.1 of Sophora flavescens. Taxonomy (NCBI): domain Eukaryota; kingdom Viridiplantae; phylum Streptophyta; class Magnoliopsida; order Fabales; family Fabaceae; genus Sophora; species Sophora flavescens. The sequence continues at coordinate 162,063,349 of CM061065.1, forward strand.
ATAGTTCTCCCAACCTATCGAAATATCCGGAGAGGATATCTCTTCTTCCGGAACTATGGAAGTATCAGTACATACAAGTTCCTACTCTACAAGAAAACTTGTAAGAAATAGGATATACGGTAAAGATGTCTCCCCTGCCAAAGTCTGGTATGTACTTGATGTAGATCCTGAATTATCATCCTCATGACATTCCCACTGACGTATACCTCTTCAAGCATCTAGGAGTTAAGTCCTCGAACGACTCAGGGAATTCCTTCACTTTATCCGTACTAGTGTACCGAAGTACTACCTTAGTCTAACATAAACCTGATATGTTTGTAAGGGTGACTTTCCAATATATGAGTTTTAATAAGACAACCCCATGCACGACTCTCAAATAGCAAATACCAAATATTCACAACATAATAAAATTAACTTAAAACAATAGAATGATTTATTTCACAGGGTATCATACCCGGCAGTCATCGTCATTTTATAAAAATGCATGACACTTCAATATTCAACTCTATTTTGATACCTAATCTCCGGAGATCCCACAACTTTCTGTTTCGTTTCAAGCTGATCAGGCTCGCACATGACGCATTGTAAAAACGAACAAAACAATGCCCAAGAAATCTCAACCTCATGTGACCAGTGCTCAAATAGCTATTTCAACTGTTCACATGACACCTCTGTGACAACCACTCAAACAGCTATTGCCATTTTACCTGAATACAAATTGTCGGATAATCCACCTCAATCACATGTGACCAATGCTCAAACAACTTTTGCAATTGTTCACCACGACCCTCTGTGACAACCACTCAAACAGCTATTGCGGTTTATGCCAGAGATACATAACCACTCAACCAGCTATTGCGATTATGTATACGGGTCACTTGTGCTATAACCACTCAAACAACTATTGCAGCTATGCACAAATATTATCCGACCTCGTATGATAGCCACTCAAACAGCTATTGCAGCTTAGTCATACGCCCCCTTGTGACAACTCTCCAACCATTGTTGTAGTCATACACATGGTTACTCATTGCCCCCCCCCCCGAACACAATGATCATCATCTCTCGACACGTCTTCCATATACATTGATCCACCCCCGGATTCAATGCCCATAATCACATGACACAATTGCCATTGAATGCATGAGAAAAACATTTATTCTCGTTTTGTTTTCTTTGTCGTAATAATCTTTCCTCGTCGAAGCACAAAGCTTAACGACCATGCTTAATTTTTTTAATTAAGACTTTTCACTTAAAACAAATACAGGACACACACGGTCCAAATCTTTTAATCTCAACACCGGGACACATAGTCCGAATGCTCAATCACGAGGCCCTTAAACCGATGCACCGGTTTTAGGCTCTGGATATGGAACTCACCTTGTCCACATCAACTTAGGACACACGGTCCAAAAACAACCACTTTGCAGGACACTCGGTCCCATGGCCCCAGATCCTTGATCTACGTGTCCATACCACACTAGAACCCCGACGTCTCGGTTTCTAGGCTTGTTTATCTGCTTGTAAAACATTTCGCTCAGTGAAAAACAAATACAAAACAACAACTCCGAAAACTTATCCAAGTTTAACGGAATAACTTCAACGAATAAAATATTTTTAAGAAATCCTTTTTACGTTCAAGCGTTGATAAAATTCGAAAATCATTGATAAATTTCTTTTATTTCTAATTTGTTTCACTTCAGAAATTAATTTTCAATAAAGGTCAACAAAACAAAAAAATTTAATAAATAAATTTCGAAAATTAAATATTTTATATTTCATAATATTAAATAAATAAAATTAAATAACTTGTATCACTTTTCCATCAAGTAATTGTTAATTGCTATAAATATTATTTTAGAACTTAATCACTTTAAATAACATTTTATAATAAAATTGAATTTATTATATAAAAATTAGAGCCTGTGAAAAAAATTTCACGATTTCGCCCTTACTATGGCTTATTTACACTGTTTCCACAAAATATTATTAAAATAATAATTCTTTTCATTTTTCTCAAAATCTCCCAAATTAATCCCTCGATTAATTATCCAAACTTATTAAGGTTTTTATCCTTAATTAAAGTTTTATAACCTGCGACCAATGTCAGGTTCTACCGATCCAACACTCACGGAATGAGATAAATTCCAATCACATAATAGCATGACATATATCAATTCATGACATGCATCACAATTATAATATAAACAAATAATTATAATCATGTAAATTCACACATCACATCAATTCAATTACTCGGATAAACATCACATCAATCTAACAATTAATAGGAAACCGTACAATATAATAAAATATTTTATATAGAAAATTAATAAATGACTCCACAAACAAACATGAGATTATCTTAAACTCCTCGGGCATACCCCCTTACCTCTTGAAGATTTAACTCCAGTACGGTTAGTCTCTCCGATCTCGATCCGATTTCTCCTGTCGGCGTAAATCGGCTAACTCGGTTGTTTCCTTCAAACGAATTACAACCAAAATAAATCAAATCAAACAACAATACATTTGGTTCATGAAGGTTAGGGTTGGCTTCAACCAATTTTCTAGGTTAGGAGAATTAAAATTTGGTTAACTTAAGGATTAATGATCCATAAGTTACTTAAGAAATGATTAATCACTTTAACCATGATTATGAACCAAGAACATGAACTAAACTCATCTAGTTCTAAGAACTAGGGTTCGGTTTTCTCAATATTTGTAGGCTAGAAATTTTAAAATTTCATCAACTCTTGGATTTAATCAACATACAAAGCTTAGAGTTGGATTCAAAGATTACCAACAACTTTTGAATCACAAAACCATTAAGTACTCAAACCTAGGGTTTCGGTTTTTGAAGAAACAAATAGGCTCAAGTTTGATTTTTGATCTTCTATATACTTGAATACAAGAGCTATCAAGATATAAAAGGATTGAATCATGAATCAAGACATGAAAATGAAACAAAACCTAAGAACACAACTTTGACCTAGATTCGGCCATGACCAGAAATTAGGGAAAGAAATTTCACATGATCTCGTGCTTATAGATGATGAAAATAGATATGATTATAAGATCATAGCAATTGGTTTCATGTCAAAAGGATTTTTCTAGAATTAGTTATGAATTTTTGAATCTAGCTCCATGAACTTTGAACAAATGAAGAACATATGAATCTTAGCCATGAATCTACAAAAGTTGTGAAGAGAAATGATTCAAATGACAAGAGAATAAGTTTTTACCTCTTTATGATTCAAGGAAATCAAGATTTGGATGATGTTCTTCACAAAATTTTCATGATGTTCTTGAGAAACTTAGAGAAGAAGATGAACCTAGTTAGAGTTTAGAACAGTTTTAGTATTTTGTGTAGATCTCTCAACATACTTGTCCGTTATGGATGATCTTTATGTCGTTGGAAAGAAGAGAGAAAGATGAACAACTTTCATGTAGAAAGTTTTTCGAGATTCAGAATATAAAATGGTCAGAATTGCTAATCAAAGTCTGACGAATTATGAACATTTTGGAGAAAAAGAACATGGAAATGGAAGGAAATTGCTTAATGAAGAAGACAACAACTTAATGAAGAAGAAAGCGAAAACTTAATGAAGAAGACTTGGAGCCATGGGTTTTGGGCAAGGGTTGTTCAACTTTTTCCAATGGCATTTGCTTGCAATTGTCATAAAAGACAAGGGCAATTTGGTCATTTCATAGGAAAAATTAACTTTGTCATAAATGTGCCATTATGGCCATTATGGACACGGATAAACTTCGTCATAAATGCTCTCGTCAAGTCGGTCAATCCAACATCTCTGCCACGTTCGCGATTCATCGGGCGCAAGCTTTTCCTAGAGATATATCGAGTATCCGCCGCAACAAATATATTATTTTAATTTTTTAACAGAATTTTCAAAACATCCAATATCGTAGCAAACACGATAAAAATATTTTTCATCTTCCACGACTCAAAAATTAGGTCTTTTGAGCAAAAACTTTTACGGTGAAAAGCACAGAAGAGCACGAGCCCATCCGAGTTTTCAACCAAAAACTTCCCGTAACCTTATGAAAATAAGTATAACAAAGAAATGACCTTGGTTTATCCAAAATCATTTTGTATGTCTCGGATAAAAATTATATATTTATATATTTATTACCGATATTACAAACACACTAGCGGAGTGTTACATTTTGGGTCCAAATTAGGGTTTTAGATCAAAATTTGGGTTCTGGGTCCAAATTAGGGTTTTGGATCAAAATTTGGGTTCTGGGTCCAAATTAGGGTTTTGGATCAAAATTAGTTTTTAGGGTTTGAATTAGGGTTTTGAGTTAAAAATAGGGTTATAATTTGGGTTTTGGGTCAAAATTAGAGCTTTGTGTTAAAATTTGGGTGTTGGGTCAAAATTTGTGTTTTGGGTCAAACTTTGGGTATAGGGTTTGAATTAGGGTTTTGAGTTTAAAATAGGGTTATGCGTCAAAAATAGGGTGAGAATTAGGGTTTTGGGTCAAAATTTGGGTTTTGGGTCCAAATTAGGGTTTCGGATCAAAATTAGTTTTTAGGGTTCGAATTAGGGTTTTGAGTTTAACTTTGGGTTTGAATTAGGACCTTGGGTTAAAATTAGGGTTTTGGGTCAAAATTAGGGTATAGGGTTTGAATTAGGGTTTTGACTTAAAAATAGGGTTTTGGGTCAAAAATTGGGTTAGAATTGGGATTTTGGGTTAAAATTAGCGATTTGAATAAAAATTAGGGTTCTGGGTCAAATTTAGGGTTTAGGGTCATAATTAAGGTTTAGGCTTTGAATTAGGGTTTTGAGTTAAAAATAGGGTTGTGGGTCAAAAATAAGGTTAGAATTAGGGTTTTGGGTAAAATTAGGGTTTCGGGTCAAAATTTTTGTTCCGTGTCGAATTGAGGGTTTGGGTTTGAAATCGGGTTTTGAGTTTAAAATAGGATTTTGGGTCAAAAATACGTTTAGAATATGGGTTTTTGGTAAAAATTCGGGCTATGGGTTAAAATTAGGGTTTTGGGTCAAAATTTGGGTTTGGGGTCAAATTTTGGGTATAGGGTTTGAATTAGGGTTTTGACTTAAAAATAGGGTTCTGGGTCAAAATTAGGGTATAGTGTTTGAATTATGGTTGAGTTTAAAATAGGGTTTTGGGTCAAAAATAGGGTCAGAATTAGGGTTTTGGGTAAAATTAGGATTTCGGGTCAAAATTTGGGTTCTGTGTCCAAATTAGGGTTTTAGATCAAAATTTGGGTTCTGGGTCCAAAGTAGGGTTTTGGATCGAAATTAGTTTTTAGGGTTTGAATTAGGGTTTTGAGTTAAAAATAGGGTTATAATTAGGGTTTTGGGTCAAAATTAGAGCTTTGGGTTAAAATTTGGGTGTTGGGTCAAAATTTGTGTATTGGGTCCAAATTAGGGTTTTGGGTCAAAAATTGGGTATAGGGTTTGAATTTGGGTTTTGAGTTTAAAATAGGGTGATGCGTCAAAAATAGGGTGAGGATTAGGGTTTTGGGTCAAAATTTGGGTTATGGGTCCAAATTAGGGTTTCGGATCAAAATTAGTTTTTAGGGTTCGAATTAGGGTTTTGAGTTTAAATTTGGGTTTGAATTTGGGTTTGAATTAGGGCCTTGGGTTAAAATTAGGGTTTTGGGTCAAAATTAGGGTTTTGGGTATAGGGTTTGAATTAGGGTTTTGACTTAAAAATAGGGTTTTGGGTCAAAAATTGGGTTAGAATTAGGGTTTTGGGTTAAAATTAGGGGTTTGAGTAAAAATTAGGGTTTTGGGTCGAATTTAGGGTTTAGGGTCATAATTAGGGTTTAGGCTTTGAATTAGGGTTTTGAGTTAAAAATAGGATTTTGGGTCAAAAATAGGGTTAGAATTAGGGTTTTGGGTAAAATTAGGGTTTCGGGTCAAAATTTTTGTTCCGTGTCGAATTGAGGGTTTGGGTTTGAAATTGGGTTTTGAGTTTAAAATAGGATTTTGGGTCAAATATACGGTTAGAATATAGGTTTTTGGTAAAAATTAGGGCTTTGGGTTAAAATTTGGGTTTTGGGTCAAATTTTGGGTATAGAGTTTGAATTAGGGTTGAGTTAAAAATAGGGTTCTGGGTCAAAATTAGGGTATAGTGTTTGAATTATGGTTGAGTTAAAAATAAGGTTTTGGGTCAAAATAGGGTTAGAATTAGGGTTTTGGGTAAAATTAGGATTTCGGGTCAAAATTTGGGTTCTGGGTCCAAATTAGGGTTTGGATCAAAATTAGTTTTTAGGGTTTGAATTAGGATTTTGAGTTAAAAATAGGGTTATAATAAGGGTTTTGGGTCAAAATTAGAGCTTTGGGTCAAAATTTGGGTGTTGGGTCAAAATTTGTGTATTGGGTCCAAATTAGGGTTTTGGGTCAAAATTTGGGTATAGGGTTTCAATTTGGGTTTTGAGTTTAAAATAGGGTTATGCGTCAAAAATACGGTGAGAATTAGGGTTTTGGGTCAAAATTGGGGTTATGGGTCCAAATTAGGGTTTTGGATCAAAATTAGTTTTTAGGGTTCGAATTAGGGTTTTGAGTTTAAATTTGGGTTTAAATTAGGGCTTTGGGTTAAAATTAGGGTTTTGGTTCCAAATTAAGGTTTTGGGTCAAAATTAGGGTATAGGGGGTTTGAATTAGGGTTTTGACATAAAAATAGGGTTTTGGGTCAAAATTTGGGTTAGAATTAGGGTTTTGGGTTAAAATTAGGATTTTGAGTAAAAATTAGGGTTTTGGGTCGAATTTAGGGTTTAGGCTTTGAATTAGGGTTTTGAGTTAAAAATAGGGTTTTGGTTCAAAAATAGGGTTAGAATTAGGGTTTTGGGTTAAATTAGGGTTTCGGGTCAAAATTAGGGTTCTGGGTCGGATTTAGGGTTTTGGGTCAAAATTAGGGTTTAGGGTTTGATTTAGGGTTTTGGGTCAAAAATAAGGTTCGAATTAGGGTTTTGGGTAAAATTAGGGTTTCGGGTCAAAATTAGGGTGCTGGGTCAAATTTAGGGTCAAAATTATTGTTTAGGGTTTTGAGTGTAAAATAGGGTTTTGGGTCCAAAATAGGGTTAGAATTAGGGTTTTGGGTCAAATTTTG
>CM061065.1:162070946-162115697 GCA_030762895.1 Sophora flavescens
AGTGTTTGAATTAGGGTTTTGAGTTAAAAATAGGGTTTTGGGTCAAAAATAGGGTTAGAATTAGGGTATTGGGTAAAATTGGGGTTTCGGGTCAAAATTTTGGTTCTGGGTCAAATTGAGGGTTTAGGTTTGAAATCGGGGTTTGAGTTTAAAATAGGGTTTTGGTTCAAAAATAGGGTTAGAATTAGGGTTTTGGGTAAAAATTAGGGCTTTGGGTCAATTTTTGGGTTTTGGGTCAAAATTTGGGTATAGGGTTTGAATTAGGGTTTTGAGTTAAAGATAGTATAGTGTTTGTATTAGGGTTTTGATTTAAAAATATGGTTTTGGGTCAAAAATAGGGTTAGAATATCGGTTTTGTGTAAAAATTAGGATATTGGGTTTAAATTATGGTATAGGGGTTTGAATTAGGGTTTTGAGTTAAAAATATGGTTTTGGGTCAAAAATAGGGTTAGAATTAGGGTTTTGGGTTTAAATTAGGGTTTAGGGATTGAATAGTTTTGGGTCAATATTAGAGCTTTGGGTTAAAATTTGGGTGTTGGGTCAAGATTTGTGTATTGTGTCCAAATTAGGGTTTTGTTTCAAAATTTGGGTATAGGGTTTGAATTATTATTTTGAGTTAAAAATAGGGGTTTGGGTCAAAAATAGGGTTCTGGGTCAAATTTAAGGTTTAGGGTCAAAATTAGAGTTTAGAGTTTGAATTAGGGTTTTGAGTTAAAAATAGGGTTTTGGGTCAAAAATAAGGTTAGAATTAGGGTTTTGGGTTTAAATTTGGGTTTGGGTCAAAATTAGGGTTTGGGGTCAAATTTAGGGTTTGGGGTCAAAATTAGGGTTTTGACTTAAAAATAGGGGATTGGGTGAAACATTGGGTTATAATTAGGGTTTTGGGTTAAGATTAGGGTTTTGGGTCAAAATTGGGGTTCTGGGTCAAATTTAGGGTTTAGGATCAAAATTAGGGTATAGGCTTTGAATTAGAGTTCAGAGTTAAAAATAGGGTTTTGGGTCAATAATAAGGTTAGAATTAGGGTTTTGGGTAAAATTAGGGTTTCGGGTCAATTTTTTTCCGTGTCGAATTGAGGGTTTGGCTTTGAAATCGGGTTTTGAGTTTAAAATCAGATTTTGGGTCAAAAGTACGGTTAGAATATGGGTTTTTGATAAAAAAAAATAGGGCTTTGGGTTAAAATTAGGGTTTTGGGTCAAATTTTGGGTTTTGGGTCAAATTTTGGGTCTAGGTTTGAATTAGGGTTTTGAGTTTAAAACAGTGTTCTCGGTCAAAATTAGGGTATTGTGTTTGAATTATGGTTTTGAGTTAAAAATAGGGTTTTGGGTCAAAAATAGGGTTAGAATTAGGGTTTTGGGTCAAATTAGGATTTCGGGTCAAAATTTGGGTTAAAATTAGTGTTTTGGGTCAAAATTTTTTTGGGTCCAAATTAGGGTTTTAGATCAAAATTAGTCTTGAGGGTTTGAATTAGGTTTTTGAGGTAAAAATAGGGTTAGAATTAGGGTTTTGTGCCAAAATCAGGGCTTTGGGTTAAAATTTGGGTGTTGGGGCAAAATTTGTGTCTTGGGTCCAAATTTTGGTTATGGGTCAAAATTTGGGTATAGGGTTTGAATTGATGTTTTGAGTTTAAATATGGTTATGCGTCAAAAATAGTGTGAGAATTAGGATTTTGGGTCAAAAGTTCTGAGTCCAAATTAGGGTTTTGGATCAAAATTAGTTTTATGGTTTGAATTAGGGTTTTGGGTTAAAATTTGGGTTTGAATTATGGTTTGAATTAGGGCTTTAGGTTAAAATTAGGGTTTTGGGTTTTGGGTTTTGTTTCCAAATTAGGGTTTAGGGTCAAAATTTGGGTTTTGACTTAAAAATAGGGTTTTGGGTCAAAAATAGGGTTAGAATTAGGGTTTTGGGTAAAATTAGGGGTGGGAATAAAAATTAGGGTTCTGGGTCAAATTTAGGGTTTATGGTCATTATTAGGTTTTTAGGTTTGTAATCGGTTTTTGCGTTTAAAATTGGATTTTGGGTCAAAAATAGGGTTAGAATTAGGGTTTTGTGTCAAAATTAGAGCCTTGTGTAACACCTGGGTGGGTGCAGAGGGCGGGAGTGATCGTTGGGTATGAAGGCACGGACAAGGAGCGACTCTAGCAGGTTCTAGGGGGGACACATGAATGAACCGATTACACACTCGAATGAGAGGGATCCCGAGGCGGGTGGGTATGGGACTATAAAATTGAGGATGGCTTATATGAATTGATTGGTACTACCTATACAAATAAGATGCATCTTCTTTTAGGTAGCCCATCACTTAAGAACTCCACGATTAGCGTGCTTGACTTGGAGCGATTCTGGGATGGGTGACCTCCGGGGAAGGTTTTTTGGGAAAGGTGTGTGAGTGAGGACAAAGCATGTTGAAAAGACCCGTGTTGGTTTGTGGGGAAAAATAGTCAATCCATAGAGAATCGGGATGTTACAAATTGGGTTAAAATTTGGGTATTGGGTCAAATTTTGTGAATTGGGTCCAAAATAGGTTTTTGGGTCAAATTTTGGGTATAGGGATTGAATTAGGGTTTTGAGTTAAAAATAGGGTTTTGAGTCAAAATTAGGGTAAAGTGTTTGAATTATGGTTTTGAGTTAAAAATAGTGTTTTGGGTCAAAAATAGGGTTAGAATTAGGGTATTGGATAAAATTGGGGTTTCGGGTCAAAATTTTGGTTCTGGGTCAAATTGAGGGTTTAGGTTTGAAATCGGGGTTTGAGTTTAAAATAGGGTTTTGGTTCAAAAATAGGGTTAGAATTAGGGTTTTGGGTAAAAATTAGGGCTTTGGGTCAAATTTTGGGTTTTGGGTCAAAATTTGGGTATAGGGTTTGAATTAGGGTTTTGAGTTAAAGATAGTATAGTGTTTGTATTAGGGTTTTGAGTTTAAAATAGGGTTTTGGGTCAAAAATAGGGTTAGAATATCGGTTTTGTGTAAAAATTAGGACATTGGGTTTAAATTATGGTATAGGGTTTGAATTAGGGTTTTGAGTTAAAAATATGGTTTTGGGTCAAAAATAGGGTTAGAATTAGGGTTTTGGGATTAAACTAGGGTTTAGGGATTGAATAGTTTTGGGTCAATATTAGAGCTTTGGGTTAAAATTTGGGTGTTGGGTCAAGATTTGTGTATTGGGTCCAAATTAGGGTTTTGGGTCAAAATTTGGGTATAGGGTTTGAATTAGGATTTTGAGTTAAAAATAGGGGTTTGGGTCAAAAATAGGGTTTTGGTCAAATTTAGGGTTTAGGGTCAAAATTAGGGTTTAGAGTTTGAATTAGGGTTTTGAGTTAAAAATAGGGTTTTGGGTCAAAAATAAGGTTAGAATTAGGGTTTTGGGTTTAAATTAGGGTCTTGGGTCAAAATTAGGGTTTGGGGCCAAAATTAGGGTTTGGACTTAAAAATAGGGGTTTGGGTCAAACATTGGGTTATAATTAGGGTTTTGGGTTAAGATTAGGGTTTCGGGACAAAATTAGGGTTCTGGGTCAAATTTAGGGTTTAGGGTCAAAATTAGGGTATAGGCTTTGAATTAGCGTTCAGAGTTAAAAATAGGGTTTTTAGTCAAAAATAAGGTTAGAATTAGGGTTTTGGTTTAAATTAGGGTTTCAGGTCAAATTTTTTGTTCCGTGTCGAATGGAGGGTTTGGCATTGAAATCAGGTTTTGAGTTTAAAATCAGATTTTGGGTCAAAAATACGGTTAGAATTTGTGTTTTTGATAAAAATAAGGGCTTTGGGTTAAAATTAGGGTTTTGGGTCAAATTTTGGGTTTTGGGACAAATTTTGGGTCTAGGTTTGAATTAGGATTTTGAGTTAAAAATAGGGTTTTGGGTCAAAATTAGGGTATAGTGTTTGAATTACGGTTTTGACTTAAAAACAAGGTTTTGGGTCAAAATAGGGTAAGCATTAGGGTTTTGGGGTTAAAATAAGGTTTCGGGTCAAAATTAGGGTGCTAGGTCAAATTCAGGGTCAAAATTATGGTTTAGGGTTTTGAGTTTAAAATAGGATTTTGGGTTAAAATTTGGGTTCTGGGTCCAAATTAGAGTTTTGGATCAAAATTAGGTTTTAGGGTTTGAATTAGGTTTTTGTGTTAAAAATAGGGTTATAATTACGGTTTTGGGTCAAAATTAGAGCTTTGGGTTAAAATTTGGGTGTTGGGTCAAAATTTGTGTATTGGGTCCAAATTAGGGTTTTGGATCAAAATAGGGTTTGAATTAGGGTTTTGAGTTTAAAATAGGGTTATGGGTCAAAAATAGGGTTAGAATTAGGGTTGAGTCAAAATTTGGGTTATATGTCCAAATCTGGGTTTTGGATCAAAATTAGTTTTTAGGGTTTGACTTAGGGTTGAGTTAAAAATTGGGTTTGAATTATGGTTTAAATTAGGGCTTTGGGTTAAAATTAGGGTTTTCAGTCAAAATTAGGGTATAGGGTTTGAATTAGGGTTGTGACTTAAAAATAGGGTTTAGGGTCAAAAATAGGGTTTGAATAAGGGTTTTGGGTAAAATTAGGGGTTGGAATAAAAATTAGGGTTATGGGTCAATTTTAGGGTTTAGGGTCATAATTAGGGTTTTAGGTTTGAAATCGGGTTTTGAGTTTAAAATAGGATTTTGGGTCAAAAATAGGGTTAGAATTAGGGTTTTGGGTCAAAATTAGAGCCTTGTGTAACACCAGGTGTACAGGGCGGGGAGTGATCGTCGGTGCAAGAAGGCACGGACAAGGAGCGACTCTTAAGGGTCTTCTAGGAGGGACACATGAATGAACCGATTACACACTCGAATGAGAGGGATCCCGAGACCTGTGTAGGTATGGGACTATACAATTGAGGATGGCTTATATGAATTGATTGGTACTACCTATACAAATAAGATGCATCTTCTTTTAGGTAGCCCATCACTTAAGAACTCCACGTTAGCGTGCTTGACTTGGAGCGATTCTGGGATGGGTGACCTCCGGGAAGTTTTCCGGAAGCGTGTGAGTGAGGACAAAGCATGCTGAAAAGACCCGTGTTGGTTTTGGGGACATCGTCAATCCATAGAGCGTCGGGGATGTTACACATTGGGTTAAAATTTGGGTGTTGGGTCAAATTTTGTGTATTGGGTCCAAAATAGGGTTTTAGGTCAAAATTTGGGTATATGGTTTGAATTAGGGTTTTGAGTTAAAAATAGGGTTTTGGGTCAAAATTAGGGTATAGTGTTTGAATTATGGTTTTGAGTTAAAAATAGTGTTTTGGGTCAAAAATAGGGTTAGAATTAGGGTTTTGGGTAAAATTGTGGTTTCGTGTCAAAATTTTGGTTCTGGGTCAAATTGAGGGTTTAGGTTTGAAATCGGGGTTTGAGTTTAAAATAGGGTTTTGGTTCAAAAATAGGGTTAGAATTAGGGTTTTGGGTAAAAATTAGGGCTTTGGGTCAATTTTTGGGTTTTGGGTCAAAATTTGGGTATAGGGTTTGAATTAGGGTTTTGAGTTAAAGATAGTATAGTGTTTGTATTAGGGTTTTGATTTAAAAATATGGTTTTGGGTCAAAAATAGGGTTAGAATATCGGTTTTGTGTAAAAATTAGGATATTGGGTTTAAATTATGGTATAGGGGTTTGAATTAGGGTTTTGAGTTAAAAATATGGTTTTGGGTCAAAAATAGGGTTAGAATTAGGGTTTTGGGTTTAAATTAGGGTTTAGGGATTGAATAGTTTTGGGTCAATATTAGAGCATTGGGTTAAAATTTGGGAGTTGGGTCAAGATTTGTGTATTGGGTCCAAATTAGGGTTTTGTTTCAAAATTTGGGTATAGGGTTTGAATTTGGATTTTGAGTTAAAAATAGGGGTTTGGGTCAAAAATAGGGTTCTGGGTCAAATTTAGGGTTTAGGGTCAAAATTAGGGTTTAGAGTTTGAATTAGGGTTTTGAGTTAAAAATAGGGTTTTGGGTCAAAAATAAGGTTAGAATTAGGGTTTTGGGTTTAAATTAGGGTCTTGGGTCAAAATTAGGGTTTGGGGCCAAAATTAGGGTTTGGACTTAAAAATAGGGGTTTGGGTCAAACATTGGGTTATAATTAGGGTTTTGGGTTAAGATTAGGGTTTCGGGACAAAATTAGGGTTCTGGGTCAAATTTAGGGTTTAGGGTCAAAATTAGGGTATAGGCTTTGAATTAGCGTTCAGAGTTAAAAATAGGGTTTTTAGTCAAAAATAAGGTTAGAATTAGGGTTTTGGTTTAAATTAGGGTTTCAGGTCAAATTTTTTGTTCCGTGTCGAATGGAGGGTTTGGCATTGAAATCAGGTTTTGAGTTTAAAATCAGATTTTGGGTCAAAAATACGGTTAGAATTTGTGTTTTTGATAAAAATAAGGGCTTTGGGTTAAAATTAGGGTTTTGGGTCAAATTTTGGGTTTTGGGACAAATTTTGGGTCTAGGTTTGAATTAGGGTTTTGAGTTTAAAACTGGGTTCTGGGTCAAAATTAGGGTATAGTGTTTGAATTATGGTTTTGAGTTAAAAATAGGGTTTTGGGTCAAAAATAAGGTTAGAATTAGGGTTTTGGGTAAAATTAGGATTTCGGGTCAAAATTAGGGTTCTGGGTCCAAATTAGGGTTTTGGATCAAAATTTGGGTTCTGGGTCCAAATTAGGGTTTTGGATCAAAATTAGTTTTTAGGGTTTGAATTAGGGTTTTGAGTTAAAAATAGGGTTATAATTAGGGTTTTGGGTCAAAATTAGAGCTTTGAGTTAAAATTTGGGTGTTGGGTCAAAATTTGTGTATTGGGTCCAAATTAGGGTTTTGGATCAAAATTTGGGTATAGGGTTTGAATTAGGGTTTTGAGTTTAAAATATGGTTATGCGTCAAAAATAGTGTGAGAATTAGGATTTTGGGTCAAAATTTGGGTTTTGGGTCCAAATTAGGGTTTTGGATCAAAATTAGTTTTTAGGGTTCGAATTAGGGTTTTGAGTTTAAATTTGCGTTTGAATTAGGGTTTGAATTAGGGCTTTGGGTTAAAATTAGGGTTCTGGGTCCAAATTAGGGTTTTTGGTCAAAATTAGGGTATAGGGTTTGAATTAGGGTTTTGACTTAAAAATAGGGTTTTGGGTCGAAAATTGGGTTAGAATTAGGGTTTTGGGTTAAAATTAGGGGTTGGAATAAAAATTAGGGTTCTGGGTCAAATTTAGGGTTTAGGGTCATAATTAGGGTTTTAGGTTTGAAATCGGGTTTTGAGTTTAAAATAGGATTTTGGGTCAAAAATAGGGTTAGAATTAGGGTTTTGGGTCAAAATTAGAGCCTTGTGTAACACCCGGGTGCCGACGAGGGCGGGGAGTGATCGTCGGTGCAAGAAGGCACGGACAAGGAGCGACTCCTAGCAGGCTTCTAGGCGGAGGGACACATGAATGAACCGATTACACACTCGAATGAGAGGGATCCTGAGACTGTGTAGGTATGGGACTATACAGTTGAGGATGGCTTATATGAATTGATTGGTACTACCTATACAAATAAGATGCATCTTCTTTTAGGTAGCCCATCACTTAAGAACTCCACAGTTAAGCGTGCTTGACTTGGAGCGATTCTGGGATGGGTGACCTCCTGGGAAGTTTTCCCGGGAAGCGTGTGAGTGAGGACAAAGCATGTAAAGACCCGTGTTGGTTTGTGGGGAGGGTCAATCCATAGAGCAGTCAGGGATGTTACACATTGGGTTAAAATTTGGGTGTTGGGTCAAATTTTGTGTATTGGGTCCAAAATAGGGTTTTAGGTCAAAATTTGGGTATATGGTTTGAATTAGGGTTTTGAGTTAAAAATAGGGTTTTGGGTCAAAATTAGGGTATAGTGTTTGAATTATGGTTTTGAGTTAAAAATAGTGTTTTGGGTCAAAAATAGGGTTAGAATTAGGGTTTTGGGTAAAATTGGGGTTTCGGGTCAAAATTTTGGTTCTGGGTCAAATTGAGGGTTTAGGTTTGAAATCGGGGTTTGAGTTTAAAATAGGGTTTTGGTTCAAAAATAGGGTTAGAATTAGGGTTTTGGGTAAAAATTAGGGCTTTGGGTCAATTTTTGGGTTTTGGGTCAAAATTTGGGTATAGGGTTTGAATTAGGGTTTTGAGTTAAAGATAGTATAGTGTTTGTATTAGGGTTTTGATTTAAAAAATATGGTTTTGGGTCAAAAATAGGGTTAGAATATCGGTTTTGTGTAAAAATTAGGATATTGGGTTTAAATTATGGTATAGGGGTTTGAATTAGGGTTTTGAGTTAAAAATATGGTTTTGGGTCAAAAATAGGGTTAGAATTAGGGTTTTGGGTTTAAATTAGGGTTTAGGGATTGAATAGTTTTGGGTCAATATTAGAGCATTGGGTTAAAATTTGGGAGTTGGGTCAAGATTTGTGTATTGGGTCCAAATTAGGGTTTTGTTTCAAAATTTGGGTATAGGGTTTGAATTTGGATTTTGAGTTAAAAATAGGGGTTTGGGTCAAAAATAGGGTTCTGGGTCAAATTTAGGGTTTAGGGTCAAAATTAGGGTTTAGAGTTTGAATTAGGGTTTTGAGTTAAAAATAGGGTTTTGGGTCAAAAATAAGGTTAGAATTAGGGTTTTGGGTTTAAATTAGGGTCTTGGGGTCAAAATTAGGGTTTTGGGTCAAAATTAGGGTTTTGACTTAAAAATAGGCGTTTGGGTCAAACTTTGGTTTATAATTAGTGTTTTGGGTTAAGATTAGGGTTTCAGGTCAAAATTAGGGTTCTGGGTCAAATTTAGGGTTTAGGGTCAAAATTAGGGTATAGGCTTTGAATTAGCGTTTTGAGTTAAAAATAGGGTTTTGGGACAAAAAGAAGGTTATAATTAGGGTTTTGGGTAAAATTAGGGTTTCGGGTCAATTTTTTTCCGTGTCGAATTGAGGGTTTGGCTTTGAAATCGGGTTTTGAGTTTAAAATCAGATTTGGGGTCAAAAGTATGGTTAGAATATGGGTTTTTGATAAAAAATAGGGCTTTGGGTTAAAATTAGGGTTTTGGGTCAAATTTTGGGTTTTGGGTCAAAATTTGGGTCTAGGCTTGAATTAGGGTTTTGAGTTTAAAACAGGGTTCTGGGTCAAAATTAGGGTATTGTGTTTGAATTAGGGTCTTGAGTTAAAAATAGGGTTTTGGGTCAAAAATAGGGTTAGAATTAGGGCTTTGGATTAAAATTAGGACTTTGGGTCAAAATTTGGGTACTGGGTCCAAATTAAGGTTTTGGATCAAAATTTGGGTTCTGGGACCAAATTAGACTTTTGGACCACAATTAGGTATAAGGGGTCGAATTAGGTTTTTGTGTTATAAATAGGGTTATAATTAGGGTTTTGGGTCAAAATTAGAGCTTTGAGTTAAAATTTGGGTGTTGGGTCAAAATTTGTGTATTGGGTCCAAATTAGGGTTTTGGATCAAAATTTGGGTATAGGGTTTGAATTAGGGTTTTGAGTTTAAAATATGGTTATGCGTCAAAAATAGTGTGAGAATTAGGATTTTGGGTCAAAATTTGGGTTTTGGGTCCAAATTAGGGTTTTGGATCAAAATTAGTTTTTAGGGTTCGAATTAGGGTTTTGAGTTTAAATTTGCGTTTGAATTAGGGTTTGAATTAGGGCTTTGGGTTAAAATTAGGGTTCTGGGTCCAAATTAGGGTTTTTGGTCAAAATTAGGGTATAGGGTTTGAATTAGGGTTTTGACTTAAAAATAGGGTTTTGGGTCGAAAATTGGGTTAGAATTAGGGTTTTGGGTTAAAATTAGGGTTAGGAATAAAAATTATGGTTATGTGTCAAATTTAGGGTTTAGGGTCATAATTAGGGTTTTAGGTTTGAAATCGGGTTTTGAGTTTAAAATAGGATTTTGGGTCAAAAATAGGGTTAGAATTAGGGTTTTGGGTCAAAATTAGAGCCTTGTGTAACACCCGGGTGCCGACGAGGGCGGGGAGTGATCGTCGGTGCAAGAAGGCACGGACAAGGAGCGACTCCTAGCAGGCTTCTAGGCGGAGGGACACATGAATGAACCGATTACACACTCGAATGAGAGGGATCCTGAGACTGTGTAGGTATGGGACTATACAGTTGAGGATGGCTTATATGAATTGATTGGTACTACCTATACAAATAAGATGCATCTTCTTTTAGGTAGCCCATCACTTAAGAACTCCACAGTTAAGCGTGCTTGACTTGGAGCGATTCTGGGATGGGTGACCTCCTGGGAAGTTTTCCCGGGAAGCGTGTGAGTGAGGACAAAGCATGCTGAAAAGACCCGTGTTGGTTTGTGGGGACAGTCGTCAATCCATAGAGCAGTCAGGGATGTTACACATTGGGTTAAAATTTGGGTGTTGGGTCAAATTTTGTGTATTGGGTCCAAAATAGGGTTTTAGGTCAAAATTTGGGTATATGGTTTGAATTAGGGTTTTGAGTTAAAAATAGGGTTTTGGGTCAAAATTAGGGTATAGTGTTTGAATTATGGTTTTGAGTTAAAAATAGTGTTTTGGGTCAAAAATAGGGTTAGAATTAGGGTATTGGATAAAATTGGGGTTTCGGGTCAAAATTTTGGTTCTGGGTCAAATTGAGGGTTTAGGTTTGAAATCGGGGTTTGAGTTTAAAATAGGGTTTTGGTTCAAAAATAGGGTTAGAATTAGGGTTTTGGGTAAAAATTAGGGCTTTGGGTCAATTTTTGGGTTTTGGGTCAAAATTTGGGTATAGGGTTTGAATTAGGGTTTTGAGTTAAAGATAGTATAGTGTTTGTATTAGGGTTTTGATTTAAAAATATGGTTTTGGGTCAAAAATAGGGTTAGAATATCGGTTTTGTGTAAAAATTAGGATATTGGGTTTAAATTATGGTATAGGGGTTTGAATTAGGGTTTTGAGTTAAAAATATGGTTTTGGGTCAAAAATAGGGTTAGAATTAGGGTTTTGGGTTTAAATTAGGGTTTAGGGATTGAATAGTTTTGGGTCAATATTAGAGCATTGGGTTAAAATTTGGGAGTTGGGTCAAGATTTGTGTATTGGGTCCAAATTAGGGTTTTGTTTCAAAATTTGGGTATAGGGTTTGAATTTGGATTTTGAGTTAAAAATAGGGGTTTGGGTCAAAAATAGGGTTCTGGGTCAAATTTAGGGTTTAGGGTCAAAATTAGGGTTTAGAGTTTGAATTAGGGTTTTGAGTTAAAAATAGGGTTTTGGGTCAAAAATAAGGTTAGAATTAGGGTTTTGGGTTTAAATTAGGGTCTTGGGTCAAAATTAGGTTTTGGGGCCAAAATTAGGGTTTGGACTTAAAAATAGGGGTTTGGGTCAAACATTGGGTTATAATTAGGGTTTTGGGTTAAGATTAGGGTTTCGGGACAAAATTAGGGTTCTGGGTCAAATTTAGGGTTTAGGGTCAAAATTAGGGTATAGGCTTTGAATTAGCGTTCAGAGTTAAAAATAGGGTTTTTAGTCAAAAATAAGGTTAGAATTAGGGTTTTGGTTTAAATTAGGGTTTCAGGTCAAATTTTTTGTTCCGTGTCGAATGGAGGGTTTGGCATTGAAATCAGGTTTTGAGTTTAAAATCAGATTTTGGGTCAAAAATACGGTTAGAATTTGTGTTTTTGATAAAAATAAGGGCTTTGGGTTAAAATTAGGGTTTTGGGTCAAATTTTGGGTTTTGGGACAAATTTTGGGTCTAGGTTTGAATTAGGGTTTTGAGTTTAAAACTGGGTTCTGGGTCAAAATTAGGGTATAGTGTTTGAATTATGGTTTTGAGTTAAAAATAGGGTTTTGGGTCAAAAATAAGGTTAGAATTAGGGTTTTGGGTAAAATTAGGATTTCGGGTCAAAATTTGGGTTCTGGGTCCAAATTAGGGTTTTGGATCAAAATTTGGGTTCTGGGTCCAAATTAGGGTTTTGGATCAAAATTAGTTTTTAGGGTTTGAATTAGGGTTTTGAGTTTAAAATAGGGTTATAATTAGGGTTTTGGGTCAAAATTAGAGCTTTGAGTTAAAATTTGGGTGTTGGGTCAAAATTTGTGTATTGGGTCCAAATTAGGGTTTTGGATCAAAATTTGGGTATAGGGTTTGAATTAGGGTTTTGAGTTTAAAATATGGTTATGCGTCAAAAATAGTGTGAGAATTAGGATTTTGGGTCAAAATTTGGGTTTTGGGTCCAAATTAGGGTTTTGGATCAAAATTAGATTTTAGGGTTCGAATTAGGGTTTTGAGTTTAAATTTGCGTTTGAATTAGGGTTTGAATTAGGGCTTTGGGTTAAAATTAGGGTTCTGGGTCCAAATTAGGTTTTTTGGTCAAAATTAGGGTATAGGGTTTGAATTAGGGTTTTGACTTAAAAATAGGGTTTTGGGTCGAAAATTGGGTTAGAATTAGGGTTTTGGGTTAAAATTAGGGGTTGGAATAAAAATTAGGGTTCTGGGTCAAATTTAGGGTTTAGGGTCATAATTAGGGTTTTAGGTTTGAAATCGGGTTTTGAGTTTAAAATAGGATTTTGGGTCAAAAATAGGGTTAGAATTAGGGTTTTGGGTCAAAATTAGAGCCTTGTGTAACACCCGGTGCCGAAAATGGGCGGGAGTGATCGTCGGTGCAAGAAGGCACGGACAAGGAGCGACTCCTAGCAGGCTTCTAGGCGGAGGGACACATGAATGAACCGATTACACACTCGAATGAGAGGGATCCTGAGACTGTGTAGGTATGGGACTATACAGTTGAGGATGGCTTATATGAATTGATTGGTACTACCTATACAAATAAGATGCATCTTCTTTTAGGTAGCCCATCACTTAAGAACTCCACAGTTAAGCGTGCTTGACTTGGAGCGATTCTGGATGGGTGACCTCCGGGAAGTTTTCCTGGGAGCGTGTGAGTGAGGACAAAGCATGCTGAAAAGACCCGTGTTGGTTTGTGGGGGACAATCAATCCATAGAGAGCGATCGGGATGTTACACATTGGGTTAAAATTTGGGTGTTGGGTCAAATTTTGTGTATTGGGTCCAAAATAGGGTTTTAGGTCAAAATTTGGGTATATGGTTTGAATTAGGGTTTTGAGTTAAAAATAGGGTTTTGGGTCAAAATTAGGGTATAGTGTTTGAATTATGGTTTTGAGTTAAAAATAGGGTTAGAATTAGGGTATTGGGTAAAATTGGGGTTTCGGGTCAAAATTTTGGTTCTGGGTCAAATTGAGGGTTTAGGTTTGAAATCGGGGTTTGAGTTTAAAATAGGGTTTTGGTTCAAAAATAGGGTTAGAATTAGGGTTTTGGGTAAAAATTAGGGCTTTGGGTCAATTTTTGGGTTTTGGGTCAAAATTTGGGTATAGGGTTTGAATTAGGGTTTTGAGTTAAAGATAGTATAGTGTTTGTATTAGGGTTTTGATTTAAAAAATATGGTTTTGGGTCAAAAATAGGGTTAGAATATCGGTTTTGTGTAAAAATTAGGATATTGGGTTTAAATTATGGTATAGGGGTTTGAATTAGGGTTTTGAGTTAAAAATATGGTTTTGGGTCAAAAATAGGGTTAGAATTAGGGTTTTGGGTTTAAATTAGGGTTTAGGGATTGAATAGTTTTGGGTCAATATTAGAGCATTGGGTTAAAATTTGGGAGTTGGGTCAAGATTTGTGTATTGGGTCCAAATTAGGGTTTTGTTTCAAAATTTGGGTATAGGGTTTGAATTTGGATTTTGAGTTAAAAATAGGGGTTTGGGTCAAAAAAAGGGTTTTGGTCAAATTTAGGGTTTAGGGTCAAAATTAGGGTTTAGAGTTTGAATTAGGGTTTTGAGTTAAAAATAGGGTTTTGGGTCAAAAATAAGGTTAGAATTAGGGTTTTGGGTTTAAATTAGGGTCTTGGGTCAAAATTAGGGTTTGGGGCCAAAATTAGGGTTTGGACTTAAAAATAGGGGTTTGGGTCAAACATTGGGTTATAATTAGGGTTTTGGGTTAAGATTAGGGTTTCGGGACAAAATTAGGGTTCTGGGTCAAATTTAGGGTTTAGGGTCAAAATTAGGGTATAGGCTTTGAATTAGCGTTCAGAGTTAAAAATAGGGTTTTTAGTCAAAAATAAGGTTAGAATTAGGGTTTTGGTTTAAATTAGGGTTTCAGGTCAAATTTTTTGTTCCGTGTCGAATGGAGGGTTTGGCATTGAAATCAGGTTTTGAGTTTAAAATCAGATTTTGGGTCAAAAATACGGTTAGAATTTGTGTTTTTGATAAAAATAAGGGCTTTGGGTTAAAATTAGGGTTTTGGGTCAAATTTTGGGTTTTGGGACAAATTTTGGGTCTAGGTTTGAATTAGGGTTTTGAGTTTAAAACTGGGTTCTGGGTCAAAATTAGGGTATAGTGTTTGAATTATGGTTTTGAGTTAAAAATAGGGTTTTGGGTCAAAAATAAGGTTAGAATTAGGGTTTTGGGTAAAATTAGGATTTCGGGTCAAAATTTGGGTTCTGGGTCCAAATTAGGGTTTTGGATCAAAATTTGGGTTCTGGGTCCAAATTAGGGTTTTGGATCAAAATTAGTTTTTAGGGTTTGAATTAGGGTTTTGAGTTAAAAATAGGGTTATAATTAGGGTTTTGGGTCAAAATTAGAGCTTTGAGTTAAAATTTGGGTGTTGGGTCAAAATTTGTGTATTGGGTCCAAATTAGGGTTTTGGATCAAAATTTGGGTATAGGGTTTGAATTAGGGTTTTGAGTTTAAAATATGGTTATGCGTCAAAAATAGTGTGAGAATTAGGATTTTGGGTCAAAATTTGGGTTTTGGGTCCAAATTAGGGTTTTGGATCAAAATTAGTTTTTAGGGTTCGAATTAGGGTTTTGAGTTTAAATTTGCGTTTGAATTAGGGTTTGAATTAGGGCTTTGGGTTAAAATTAGGGTTCTGGGTCCAAATTAGGGTTTTTGGTCAAAATTAGGGTATAGGGTTTGAATTAGGGTTTTGACTTAAAAATAGGGTTTTGGGTCGAAAATTGGGTTAGAATTAGGGTTTTGGGTTAAAATTAGGGGTTGGAATAAAAATTAGGGTTCTGGGTCAAATTTAGGGTTTAGGGTCATAATTAGGGTTTTAGGTTTGAAATCGGGTTTTGAGTTTAAAATAGGATTTTGGGTCAAAAATAGGGTTAGAATTAGGGTTTTGGGTCAAAATTAGAGCCTTGTGTAACACCCGGGTGCCGACATGGGCGGGGAGTGATCGTCGGTGCAAGAAGGCACGGACAAGGAGCGACTCCTAGCAGGCTTCTAGGCGGAGGGACACATGAATGAACCGATTACACACTCGAATGAGAGGGATCCTGAGACTGTGTAGGTATGGGACTATACAGTTGAGGATGGCTTATATGAATTGATTGGTACTACCTATACAAATAAGATGCATCTTCTTTTAGGTAGCCCATCACTTAAGAACTCCACAGTTAAGCGTGCTTGACTTGGAGCGATTCTGGGATGGGTGACCTCCTGGGAAGTTTTCCCGGGAAGCGTGTGAGTGAGGACAAAGCATGCTGAAAAGACCCGTGTTGGTTTGTGGGGACAGTCGTCAATCCATAGAGCAGTCAGGGATGTTACACATTGGGTTAAAATTTGGGTGTTGGGTCAAATTTTGTGTATTGGGTCCAAAATAGGGTTTTAGGTCAAAATTTGGGTATATGGTTTGAATTAGGGTTTTGAGTTAAAAATAGGGTTTTGGGTCAAAATTAGGGTATAGTGTTTGAATTATGGTTTTGAGTTAAAAATAGTGTTTTGGGTCAAAAATAGGGTTAGAATTAGGGTATTGGGTAAAATTGGGGTTTCGGGTCAAAATTTTGGTTCTGGGTCAAATTGAGGGTTTAGGTTTGAAATCGGGGTTTGAGTTTAAAATAGGGTTTTGGTTCAAAAATAGGGTTAGAATTAGGGTTTTGGGTAAAAATTAGGGCTTTGGGTCAATTTTTGGGTTTTGGGTCAAAATTTGGGTATAGGGTTTGAATTAGGGTTTTGAGTTAAAGATAGTATAGTGTTTGTATTAGGGTTTTGATTTAAAAATATGGTTTTGGGTCAAAAATAGGGTTAGAATATCGGTTTTGTGTAAAAATTAGGATATTGGGTTTAAATTATGGTATAGGGGTTTGAATTAGGGTTTTGAGTTAAAAATATGGTTTTGGGTCAAAAATAGGGTTAGAATTAGGGTTTTGGGTTTAAATTAGGGTTTAGGGATTGAATAGTTTTGGGTCAATATTAGAGCATTGGGTTAAAATTTGGGAGTTGGGTCAAGATTTGTGTATTGGGTCCAAATTAGGGTTTTGTTTCAAAATTTGGGTATAGGGTTTGAATTTGGATTTTGAGTTAAAAATAGGGGTTTGGGTCAAAAATAGGATTCTGGGTCAAAATTAGGGTTTAGAGTTTGAATTAGGGTTTTGAGTTAAAAATAGGGTTTTGGGTCAAAAATAAGGTTAGAATTAGGGTTTTGGGTTTAAATTAGGGTCTTGGGTCAAAATTAGGGTTTGGGGTCAAAATTAGGGTTTGGACTTAAAAATAGGGGTTTGGGTCAAACATTGGGTTATAATTAGGGTTTTGGGTTAAGATTAGGGTTTCGGGACAAAATTAGGGTTCTGGGTCAAATTTAGGGTTTAGGGTCAAAATTAGGGTATAGGCTTTGAATTAGCGTTCAGAGTTAAAAATAGGGTTTTTAGTCAAAAATAAGGTTAGAATTAGGGTTTTGGTTAAAATTAGGGTTTCAGGTCAAATTTTTTGTTCCGTGTCGAATGGAGGGTTTGGCATTGAAATCAGGTTTTGAGTTTAAAATCAGATTTTGGGTCAAAAATACGGTTAGAATTTGTGTTTTTGATAAAAATAAGGGCTTTGGGTTAAAATTAGGGTTTTGGGTCAAATTTTGGGTTTTGGGACAAATTTTGGGTCTAGGTTTGAATTAGGGTTTTGAGTTTAAAACTGGGTTCTGGGTCAAAATTAGGGTATAGTGTTTGAATTATGGTTTTGAGTTAAAAATAGGGTTTTGGGTCAAAAATAGGGTTAGAATTAGGGTTTTGGGTAAAATTAGGATTTCGGGTCAAAATTTGGGTTTTGGGTCCAAATTAGGGTTTTGGATCAAAATTTGGGTTCTGGGTCCAAATTAGGGTTTTGGATCAAAATTAGTTTTTAGGGTTTGAATTAGGGTTTTGAGTTAAAAATAGGGTTATAATTAGGGTTTTGGGTCAAAATTAGAGCTTTGAGTTAAAATTTGGGTGTTGGGTCAAAATTTGTGTATTGGGTCCAAATTAGGGTTTTGGATCAAAATTTGGGTATAGGGTTTGAATTAGGGTTTTGAGTTTAAAATATGGTTATGCGTCAAAAATAGTGTGAGAATTAGGATTTTGGGTCAAAATTTGGGTTTTGGGTCCAAATTAGGGTTTTGGATCAAAATTAGTTTTTAGGGTTCGAATTAGGGTTTTGAGTTTAAATTTGCGTTTGAATTAGGGTTTGAATTAGGGCTTTGGGTTAAAATTAGGGTTCGGGTCCAAATTAGGGTTTTTGGTCAA
Source organism: Sophora flavescens (assembly GCA_030762895.1). NCBI lineage: Eukaryota > Viridiplantae > Streptophyta > Magnoliopsida > Fabales > Fabaceae > Sophora > Sophora flavescens. The sequence goes on from CM061065.1 coordinate 162,088,391, forward strand.
AATTAGGGTATAGGGTTTGAATTAGGGTTTTGACTTAAAAATAGGGTTTTGGGTCGAAAATTGGGTTAGAATTAGGGTTTTGGGTTAAAATTAGGGGTTGGAATAAAAATTAGGGTTCTGGGTCAAATTTAGGGTTTAGGGTCATAATTAGGGTTTTAGGTTTGAAATCGGGTTTTGAGTTTAAAATAGGATTTTGGGTCAAAAATAGGGTTAGAATTAGGGTTTTGGGTCAAAATTAGAGCTTTGTGTAACACCCGGGTGCCGACGAGGGCGGGGAGTGATCGTCGGTGCAAGAAGGCACGGACAAGGAGCGACTCCTAGCAGGCTTCTAGGCGGAGGGACACATGAATGAACCGATTACACACTCGAATGAGAGGGATCCTGAGACTGTGTAGGTATGGGACTATACAGTTGAGGATGGCTTATATGAATTGATTGGTACTACCTATACAAATAAGATGCATCTTCTTTTAGGTAGCCCATCACTTAAGAACTCCACAGTTAAGCGTGCTTGACTTGGAGCGATTCTGGGATGGGTGACCTCCTGGGAAGTTTTCCCGGGAAGCGTGTGAGTGAGGACAAAGCATGCTGAAAAGACCCGTGTTGGTTTGTGGGGACAGTCGTCAATCCATAGAGCAGTCAGGGATGTTACACATTGGGTTAAAATTTGGGTGTTGGGTCAAATTTTGTGTATTGGGTCCAAAATAGGGTTTTGGGTCAAATTTTGGGTATAGGGTTTGAATTTGGGTTTTGAGTTAAAAATAGGGTTTCGGGTCAAAATTAGGGTATAGTGTTTGAATTATGGTTTAGTTAAAAATAGTGTTTTGGGTCAAAAATAGGGTTAGAATTTGGGTATTGGGTAAAATTGGGGTTTCGGGTCAAAATTTTGGTTCTGGGTCAAATTGATGGTTTAGGTTTGAAATCGGGGTTTGTGTTTAAAATAGGGTTTTGGTTCAAAAATAGGGTTAGAATTAGGGTTTTGGGTAAAAATTAGGGCTTTGGGTCAAAATTTGCGTTTTGGGTCAAAATTTGGGTATAGGGTTTGAATTAGGGTTTTGAGTTAAAGATAGTATAGTGTTTGAATTAGGGTTTTGATTTAAAAATAGGGTTTTGGGTCAAAAAATTGTGTATTGGGTCCAAATTAGGGTTTTGGGTCAAAATTTGGGTATAGGGTTTGAATTAGGATTTTGAGTTAAAAAAGGGGTTTGGGTCAAAAATAGGGTTCTGGGTCAAATTTTGGATTTAGGGTCAAAATTAGGGTTTAGAGTTAAAAATAGGCTTTTGGGTCAAAAATAAGGTTAGAATTAGGGTTTTGGGTTTAAATTAGGGTCTTGGGTCAAAATTAGGCTTTTGGGTCAAAATAAAGGTTTTGACTTAAAAATAGGGGTTTGGGTTAAAAATAGGGTTTTGGGTCAAAATTAGGGTCAAGTGTTTGAATTATGGTTGAGTTAAAAACTGTGTTTTGGGTCAAAAATAGGGTTAGAATTAGGGTTTTGGGTAAAATTAGGGTTTCGGGTCAAAATTTTGATTCCGGGTCAAATTGAGGGTTTAGGTTTGAAATCGGTGTTTGAGTTTAAAATATGGTTTTGGGTCAAAAATAGGGTTAGAATTTGGGTTTTGGGTCAAAATTAGGGTATAGGGTCAAAATTTGGGTATAGGGTTTGATAAAATGTTGAGTTAAAGATAGGGTTTTGGATTAAAATTAGGGTATAGTGTTTGAATTAGGGTTTTGATATAAAAATAGGGTTTTGGGTCAAAAATAGGGTTAGAATTAGGATTTTGGGTCAAAATTTGGGTTCTTGATCCAAATCGAGGTAGAGTTTGCTAAAGGAACTCTAGGATAATGATAAAATGATCATCGTTAAGATTTAATCGTATGATTGGAAGAAATTACAGAAAGATGTCTATGGTAGTTTTACCTAAGTTGAATGGGATCGGAAAAGAGAAGTTCTTGAGTAAAATTAAGTTGATAGAAAAGTTCGAAAGTTAAGGATTAGATAATTCTATTCTATAATCCCTTTTGGTTTAATTGCATTAAGATATGCAATGAAATTATTTTGAGGATAAGATGTGTGAGGTGATATCAAATTTGGGGTGGTGAATTATAATCAAGAGAAACTAAGACAATGATTAAATATTTTGAGTAGAGAGTTGATACGTGGTGTTGTGTAGATATTGTTGGTATTAGTGATAATATTCAGAGTTAAATGATTTGAATAAGGTTTCTGGTGGAATCATTTTGATAAGAGAATTGATTAAGTTTTGATTTTGTTTTTTTTTTTTAAGTGTGATAGACTCTGATGAAATTTTGAGGATAGTACGTATATGTAGAAATGACATAAGAATGAAATGACATAAGAGGAATGAAGCGATGTGAAGGACAATGTAAAATCTTAAGGTTAAGAGGAGATTACAAAATTCTATTTAGTTTGAGTCACGAAATTTCGAGGACGATTTTTTTTTAGCGGGGTAGTAATGTAACGCCCCGATTTTCGCTGCTTTGTAATATCGGTAATAAATATATAAATATATATTTTTATCCGAGACTTAGAAAATGATTTTGGATAACCCAAGGTCATTTCCTTGGTATACTTATTTTCATAAGGTTACTGGGAAGTTTTTGGTTGAAAATTCAGATGGAAGTCGGTTTACCGTTTTCTGTGATTTCACTGACAGTAAAAGTTTACTGCTCAGAAGACCTAATTTTAACTCGTGAACGAGATTAAAAATATTTTTATCGTATTTACTACGATATTGGAAGTTTTGAAATTTTTGGTAAAAAAATTAAAATATTATATTTGTTGCGGGCGTATACGTCGAGATATCTCTAGAAAAAGCTTGCGCCGGATGAATCGAGGAGTCGGCAACGTAGCAGAGATGATGGATTTGACCGACTTGACGAGCATTTATGACGAGCTTATCCGTGTCATAATGGCCATAATGACACATTTATGACAAAGTGAACTTTTGCTATGAAATGACCAATTTGCCCTGGTCTTTTTATGACAATTACAAGCCATGCCATTGGAAAATTTGACCAAACCTTACCCAAAACTCACGGCTCACTATTGTCTTCTTCACTTAAGTATGTTGTCTTGTTCATTTAAAGCATTTTCTTCCATTTCCATGTTCTTTTTCTCCAAAGTGTTCATAATTCGTCAGATATTGCCTAGCAATTCTAACCATTTTCTATTCTGAATCTCGGAAAACTTTCAACACGAAAGTTGTTCATCTTTCTTTTTTCTTTCCAACGACATAAAGATCATCCAAAACGGACAAGTATGTTGAAATATCTACCCAAATTACTAAAATTGTTCTAAGCCTTCATCATGTTCATCTTCTTCTCTAAGTTTCTCAAGAACACCATGAGAAATTTGTGAAGAACATCATCCAAATCTTGCTTTCCTTGAATCATCAAGAGGTAACAACTTCTTCTCTTGTCATTTAAATCCTTTCTCTTCACGACTTTTGTAGATTCATGGCTTAGATCAACATGTTCTTCATTTACTTAAAATTCATGGAACTAGATTCAAAAATTCATAACTAATTCTAGAAAAATCCTTTTGACCTCAAACCAATTGCTATGATCTTATAATCATCTCTATTTTCATCATCTAGAAGCATAACATCATGAGAAATTTTTTTCCTTGATTTCTGGTTATGACCGAACTTAGGTCAAAGTTGTGTTCTTAGGTTTCGTTTCTATTTCATGTCTTGATTCATGTTTATATCTTGATAGTTCTTGTATTCAAGTATATAGAAGATCAAAAAAATCAAACTTTAACCTATTGATCTCATCAAAACCGAAACCCTAGGTTTGAGTACTTAATGGTTTTGTGATTCAAAAGTTGTTTGTAATCTTTGAATCCAAATCTAAGTCTAGTATGTTGATTAAGTCCAAGAGTTGAAGAAATTTTAAAATTTCTAGCCTATGGATCTTGAGAAAACCGAACCCTAGTTCTTAGAACTAGATGAGTTTAGTTCATGTTCTTGGTTCATAATCATGGTTAAAGTGATTAATCATTGCTTAAGTAACTTATTGATCATTAATCCTTAAGTTAACCAAATTTTGATTTTCCTAACCTAGATAATTGGTTGAAGCCGAACCCTAACCTCCATGAGCCAAGTGTATTGTTGTTTGATTTGATTTATTTTGGTTGCAATTCGTTTGAAGGAAACAACCGAGTTAACCGATTTACGCTGATGGAGAGAAATCGGATAGGGATCAGGAGATTAACAGGAACTATAATTTAATCTTCAAGAGGTAAGGGGGGTATTCCTGAGGAGTTTAAGATAATCTCATGTTTATTTGTGGACTCATTTATTAATTTTCTGTATAAAATATTTTATTATATTGTACTGTTTACTATTAATTGTTAGATTGATGTGATGTTTATCTGAATAATTGAATTGATGTGATGTGTGGACTTAGATGATTATGATTAATTGTTTATATTATAATTGTGATGCATATCATGAATTGATATATGCCATGCTATTATATGATTGGAATTTATCTGCTGTTGAATGTTGGACTGAGTAACCTGACATTGGTTAGTGTTAAAATTTTTAAATTAAGGATTAAAAAACTTAATAAGCTTGGATAATTAATCAGAGGGATTAATTTGGGAGATTTTGAGAAAAATGAAAAAATTTATTATTTTAATAATATTTTGTGGAAACTGTGTAAATAAGTCATAGTAAAGGCGAAACCATGAAAATTTTCACAGGCTCTAATTTTTATATAATAAATTCAATTTTATTATAAAATGCTATTTAAAGTGATTAAGTTCTGAAAATAATGTTTATAGCAGTCAGAACAACTACTTCTGACAGAGAAATGATACAAGTTATTTAATATTATTTGTTTAATATTATTTATTTAATATTATTAAATATTAAATATTTAATTATTTAAATATTCGAAATTTAATTATTAAATTATTATTAAAAAAAATTAAGTTGACCTTTATTGAGAATTAATTTTTGAAGTGAAACAATTGGAAATAAAGAGATTTATCAATGATTTTCAGATTTTATCAACGTTTTAACAGAAAAAGGATTTCTGTAAAAATATTTTATTCAGTGAAGTTATTCCGTTAAACTTGGATAAGTTTTCGGAGCTTTTGTTTTGTATTTACACTGAGCGAAATGTTTTACAAGCAGATAAATTAACCTAGAAACCGAGACGTCGGGGTTCTAGTGTTGTATGGACACGTAGATCAAGGATCTGTGTCATGGGACGGAGTGTCCTGAAAGTTTTGTTTTTGGACTGTGTGTCCTAAATTGATGTGGAAAGTGTGAATTCCATATCCGCGAGCCTAAAACTGGTGCATCTGTTTAAGGGCCTCGTGATTGAGCATTCGGACTGTGTGTCCTGTGTTGAGATTAAAAGAATTGGACTGTGTGTCCTGTATTTGTTTAAAGTGAAAAGTCTTAATTAAAGAAATTAAGCATGGTCGTTAAGCTTTGTGCTTCGACAAGGAAAGATTATTACGACAAAGAAAACAAAGCGAGAATAAAAGTTTTTCTCATGCATTCAATGGCATTGAATCCAGAGTGGATCAATGTGTATGGCAGACGTGTCAGGTGATGATGATCATTGAGTTCCGGAGTGGATCAATGTATCTTTTATAGGACTGTGTGTCCAAATTGATAGGACTGTGTGTCCAGATTGAATATGTGTGCAGCTATTTCCTAACTGGAATGGGGGAATAGTGTCATTGCTTTGCATAAGCATCCTATCGGGAATGGGGATGTGCACCATTGATTTTCTTGGGCATTGTTTTCTTCGTTTTTACAATGCGCCATGTGCGAGCCTGATCATCTTGAAACGAAATAGAAAGTTGTGGGATCTCCGGAGATTAGGTATCAAATTAGAGATTGAACATAGAAGTGTCATGCATTTTTATAAAATGACGATGACTGCCGGGCATGAAGCCCTGTGAATTAAATCATTCTATTGTTTGAATTAATGTTATTATATTGTGAATATTTGGTATATGCTATTTGAGAGTCGTGCATGGGGTTGTCTTATTAAAACCCATATATTGGAAACTCACCCTTACAAACATATCAGGTTTATTTTAGACTAAGGTAGTACTTTGGTACACTAGTACAGATGAAGCGAAGGAATTCACTGAGTCGTTCGAGGACTTAACTCCTAGATGCTTGAAGAAGTATTCGTTAGTGGGAATATCACGAGGGTGATTATTCAAAGATCTACATCAAGTAATGCACTGGACTTTGGCAGTGAAGATATCTTTACCACCTCTCTGATTTCTTACCCATTTTCTTGTAGAGTAGGAACTTATATGTTCTGATACTTCCATAGATTCGGAAGTAGAGGTATCCTCACCAGATATTTCGATAGGTTGGGAGAACTATGGTGGTCTTCCCAACAGTGATTATTAGTACTGACCAGCTATAGGACTTTTGGTGTCTTATAAAGTAGTGGTACTTGGTTAGTCTGGATGTTTGACTATTGAAAGTCATTCTTTTGAGTTGTAATTCCAGATTACCGCTACGTTACAATTACGTCTTTATTTTCTTATGTTAAGTCTTTTGGAGAGGACCTGTTATGTGAAGGTCTAAGTGTAAAATTCTCATGATACCTATTTATGCTATGTTAATGGTGTTGGATTATATATGGAGTAAAAGAAAAAGAAAAAAAAAATTATCACTAATTTTGAAAGGGATTAATAACTAGAAAATTATATTTTCCGAAAGCAACCAGCAAAACTATTTTATTGAGTGTATTTCTGCAATAAGTTACCTAAATGCGATACCCTGAAAATGGGGTGTCACATTAGTGGTATCAAAGCTGGTCGAGTCTTTCGGGAAACCTTGGCGAATAGGTCTGTTAGGTTTTTGTTGTGTGATCTCTGGTTGAACCTTGTTTGAATTGTTTCTTGGTTGAAACAATGTGTGTTGACACACAAGTAAGTATGTTTCAGTGGGTTCTGATTGGGTTGAGACCTTGAGAGATCTCATGTTTAGAAAAGGGTACTCATGTTCATGTTGATACATTCGTTTATTCCTTAGGATGGTATCAGACATTTGAATAAGGTACCTGTTATTGAAAATTTTTGGAAAAATTTTCTGAGAATGTCCCAAGTTTGTACGGATGGACGAATGTTGAGTTTCTGATTCATCTAGTTTCTAGATTTAGACAGATCTTAACCGCTTTCTGTAGGATATCGCCAACTGAGTTAGTTGATTTAGACTTCAAGAAATAGAATTTTCGTTCATTTCTCGATAAGTTGGTCATCATTTTCGTCGATGATGTTCTCGTTTACTCTAAGAGTCATGAGGAGCATAAGAAACCATGGATAATAGATGGTACATTGATTAAATTGCTTGTTAGAAGTAATGTGTTTAAACACGTAAGTATAGGTTTCATTTTCTGGTTGCCATTTAACTGATTGCGTCTTGAAGTTCAGTTATGGAACCAGAAGGTGGACGTGGACGAGGCTGTGGCAGAGGCCGTAGAGGTGGTAGTGTTAACGGCCGTGGTAACTTCGAAGAGAACTATGAGGAAGCCGGAGGCGTGGACTATGCTGCACAAGCAATGGCGGATGTTACTGATGCTATTGCACAACAAACTGCTACAATGGTTGCCCAGAATTTACAAGAACAACTTCGAGCGGAACAGGCTGCTGAGGGCATAGGTCTTACTGCTTTTATACGCCAGAATCCTCCACAATTTCATGGAGATGTGGATTCTACAAAAGCTGATTTGTGGATTCAGGAGATAGAGAAAATATTTGAGTTGATTCATAGTCCAAAAGGAGTGAAGGTGCCTTATGCTACTTATTTGCTGTTCAGAGATGCTGAGTATTGGTGGAAGGGCATTAAGCAACTGCTGGAAGCAGAAAATCAGGTGATTACTTGAGAGATATTTAAGAACATGTTTCGGAATAAATATTTTCCACAGAGTGCTTGAGCAGAGAAGGAGCAGGAATTTTTACGTCTGTCTCAAAGGGATTTATCTGTAAGGGAGTATGCAGCCAAATTCGAGTCATTGGCTAAGTACTTCCGCTTTTTCCAAAACAATCCGGATGAAGATTGGAAGTGTGAACGTTTTGAATAAGGATTACGGTTCGAGATTAAGGAATTTGTACGTCCGTTGGAAATTGGGAATTTCCAAGCTTTAGTTGAGAAATGTAGAAGAGTAGAACTGATAAGGAAAGGGAGAGATAATGGAGGTAATGTTGGAGGACCCTCTCGAATCAAGAACCAGTTTTAAAATCAGAATCAGGAGGAGAAGCAAATCCAGAGAAAACCATATTTCCGATCACCGAGAAATGACCAGAACCAACAACTATATCGTCCAGTTATTTCTGCATCAGGTAGTAGAGGCCAAAGGAACCAAAGCCAAAGCCAAGGCAGGAGATGTTTCAAATATGGAGATTCAAATCACATGGCAAATAACTGCCCTTTTAAAGAAAGGAAATGTTTCGATTGGGACCAAATAGGACACTTATCAAAGGATTGTAATGCACCAAGGCGTGGACCAGTTGTTAATAAAACAAGAATCAATAAACCAATGGCTAAGGGGAGAGTTTATACCATGAGTGGTGCCAAAGTTTCAAATTCTGACGATCTCATTTAAGGTAGTTTTGATATCACCGGTAATCCTTTAACTGAACTTTTAAATTCAGGAGCGGTGCAATTCTTTTCTTTTCTCGATAGATTGTGTGAAACATTTGAGTTGTCTGTTTATTCCTTATCATATGATGTGATCATTTCAAAACCCTTTGCTGAACCAATTTTTGTGGAATTTTATATGTGGGAACTATCCTATTTTGTTCAGGATAGACACTTTCATGATAAAAGAAGTTTCTTGATGAGACTTAGTCGATTCACTTTTACTTTTGGTGGAAGTGATCCAGTCTAAATTTTGTCGGACTGATGTTCTTTTAAATCGTTTTATAGTAAAGTTCTTGTGAAGGAAGAAACTTTATTAGAGTCATGTTTGTAAACATGTATTGGCCATGCATTTTTACACTCACGAACCTATTGAAGAATCTTTTTACATATTGGACACTTGTATCTTTCAGATTGGTCAAATTATTTTTGTGCTTTCTTGTGAAAGCAAAATCAAGAAATTTCTTGTCTCGGAAATCTCTTTTCAAATTATTGTGAGTAGGTTGACGAAGTTGACATCTTTTCACTGCTTAGGTCCACGGTGTAATGGAAAAACCAACAGAGGCGTGTATCAGAGGACTGATCCAACGTGATAAAGAATTTTCCAACATCGTTTTGAGTAAAGCCCGAAAAACTTACTTCGAGTGTTGGGCAAAGTTTACATCAAGCGTTAAGATTCAAGTTGAAGTTAATGGTCAGTTTATCAACCTAAGTTAGATGGATAAATAAGAAAGGAATTGATCCTTAGAAGGTTAATTGAGAGTAAGTATAATACCTACACACGACAAGAGGTGAGTGGATTTTTATTGAGGTGTAGATGTGATTAATAATCTGAGAATTTTCAGAAGTAAGATCAGTAAGTAAGATAATTTCGGTATATTTTGTTATGATCGAGGTAGAGTTTGCTAAAGGAACTCTAGGATAATGATAAAATGATCATCGTTAAGATTTAATCGTATGATTGGAAGAAATTACAGAAAGATGTCTATGGTAGTTTTACCTAAGTTGAATATGAGCGGAAAAGAGAAGTTCTTGAGTAAAATTAAGTTGATAGAAAAGTTCGAAAGTTAAGGATTAGATAATTCTATTCTATAATCCCTTTTGGTTTAATTGCATTAAGATATGCAATTAAATTATTTTGAGGATAAGATGTGTGAGGTGATATCAAATTTGGGGTGGTGAATTATAATCAAGAGAAACTAAGACTATGATTAAATATTTTGAGTAGAGAGTTGATACGTGGTGCTGTGTAGATATTGTTTGTATTAGTGATAATATTCAGTGTTAGATGATTTGAATAAGGTTTCTGGTGGAACCATGTTGATAAGAGAAGTGGTTAAGTTTTGATTTTGTTTTTTTAAGTGTGATAGACTCTGATGAAATTTTGAGGATAGTACGAATATGTAGAAATGACATAAGAATGAAATGACATAAGAGGAATGAAGCGATGTGAAGGACAATGTAAAATGTTAAGGTTAAGAGGAGATTACAAAATTCTGTTTAGTTTGAGACATGAAATTTCGAGGACGAAATTTTTTTTAGTGGGGTAGTAATGTAACACCCCGATTTTCGCTGCTTTGTAATATCGGTAATAAATATATAAATATATATTTTTATCCGAGACTTAGAAAAAATTTTTGGATAAACCAAGGTCATTTCCTTGTTATACTTATTTTCATAAGGTTACGGGGAAGTTTTTGGTTGAAAATTCAAACGGAAGCCGGTCTACCGTTATCTGTGTTTTCACTGACAGTAAAAGTTTACTGCTCAGAAGACCTAATTTTAACTCGTGAACGATATGAAAAATATTTTTATCGTATTTACTACGATATTGGAAGTTTTGAAAATTTTGGTAAAAAAATTAAAATATTATATTTGTTGCGGGCGTATACGTCGAGATATCTCTAGGAAAAGCTTGCGCCAGATGAATCGAGGAGTCGGCAACGTAGTAGAGATGATGGATTTGACCAACTTGACGAGCATTTATGACGAGCTTATCCGTGTCATAATGGCCATAATGGCACATTTATGACAAAGTGAACTTTTGCTATGAAATGACCATTTTGCCCTTGTCTTTTTATGACAATTACAAGTCATGCCATTGGAAAATTTGACCAAACCTTACCCAAAACTCACGGCTCACTATTGTCTTCTTCACTTAAGTATGTTGTCTTGTTCATTTAAAGCATTTTCTTCCATTTCCATGTTCTTTTTCTCCAAAGTGTTCATAATTCGTCAGATTTTGCCTAGCAATTCTGACCATTTTGTATTCTGAATCTCGAAAAAAATTTTAACATGAAAGTTGTTCATCTTTCTCTTTTCTTTCCAACAACATAAAGATCATCCAAAACGGACAAGTATGTTGAGAGATCTACCCAAATTACTAAAACTGTTCTAAGCCTTCATCATGTTCATCTTCTTCTCTAAGTTTCTCAAGAACACCATGAGAAATTTGTGAAGAACATCATCCAAATCTTGCTTTCCTTGAATCATCAAGAGGTAACAACTTCTTATCTTGTCATTTAAATCCTTTCTCTTCACAACTTTTTTAGATTCATGGCTTAGATCAACATGTTCTTCATTTACTTAAAATTCATGGAACTAGATTCAAAAATTCATAACTAATTCTAGAAAAATCCTTTTTGACCTGAAACCAATTGCTATGATCTTATAATCATCTATATTTTCATCATCTAGAATCATAAGATCATGAGAAATTTCTTTCCTTGATTTCTGGTTATGGCCGAACTTAGGTCAAAGTTGTGTTCTTAGGTTTTGTTTCAATTTCATGTCTTGATTCATGTTTATATCTTGATAGTTCTTGTATTCAAGTACATAGAAAATAAAAAAAATCAAACTTTAACCTATTGATCTCATCAAAACCGAAACCCTAGGTTTGAGTACTTAATGGTTTTGTGATTCAAAAGTTGTTTGTAATCTTTGAATCCAACTCTAAGTCTAGTATGTTGATTAAGTCCAAGAGTTGAAGAAAATTTAAAATTTCTAGCCTATGGATCTCGAGAAAACCGAACCCTAGTTCTTAGAACTAGATGAGTTTAGTTCATGTTCTTGGTTCATAATCATGGTTAAAGTGATTAATCATTGCTTAAGTAACTTATTGATCATTAATCCTTAAGTTAACCAAATTTTGATTTTCCTAACCTAGATAATTGGTTGAAGCCGAACCCTAACCTCCATGAGCCAAGTGTATTGTTGTTTGATTTGATTTATTTTGGTTGCAATTCGTTTTAAGGAAACAACCGAGTTAACCGATTTACGCTGATGGAGAGAAATCAGATCGGGATCAGGAGATTAACAGGAACTGTAATTTAATATTCAAGAGGTAAGGGGGGTATGCCTGAGGAGTTTAAGATAATCTCATGTTTATTTGTGGAGTCATTTATTAATTTTCTGTATAAAATATTTTATTATATTGTACTGTTTACTATTAATTGTTAGATTGATGTGATGTTTATCTGAATAATTGAATTGATGTGATGTGTGGACTTACATGATTATGATTAATTGTTTATATTATAATTGTGATGCATATCATGAATTGATATATGCCATGCTATTATATGATTGGAATTTATCTGCTGTTCAGTGTTGGACTGAGTAACCTGACATTGGTCAGTGTTAAAAATTTTAAATTAAGGATCAAAAAACTTAATAAGCTTGGATAATTAATCAGAGGGATTAATTTGGGCGGTTTTGAGAAAAATGAAAAAAATTATTATTTTAATAATATTTTGTGGAAACCTTGTCAATAAGCCATAGTAAGGGCGAAACCGTGAAATTTTTCACAGGCTCTAATTTTTATATAATAAATTCAATTTTATTATAAAATGTTATTTAAAGTGATTAAGTTCTGAAAATAATGTTTATAGCAGTCAGAACAATTACATCTGACAGAGAAATGATACAAGTTATTTAATACTATTTATTTAATATTATTTATTTAATATTATTAAATATTAAATATTTAATTATTTAAATATTCGTAATTTAATTATTAAATTATTATTAAATTTTTTTTAAGTTGACCTTTATTGAGAATTAATTTTTGAAGTGAAACAATTGGAAATAAAGAGATTTATCAATGATTTTCAGATTTTATCAACGTTTTAACAGAAAAAGGATTTCTGTAAAAATATTTTATTCAGTGAAGTTATTCCCTTAAACTTGGATAAGTTTTCGGAGCTTTTGTTTTGTATTTACACTGAGCGAAATGTTTTACAAGCAGATAAATTAACCTAGAAACCGAGACGTCGGGGTTCTAGTGTTGTATGGACACGTAGATCAAGGATATGTGTCATGGGACGGAGTGTCCTGCAAGTTTTGTTTTTGGACTGTGTGTCCTAAATTGATGTGGAAAGTGTGAATTCCATATCCGCGAGCCTAAAACTGGTGCATCTGTTTAAGGGCCTCGTGATTGAGCATTCGGATTGTGTGTCCTGTGTTGAGATTAAAAGAATTGGACTGTGTCTCCTGTATTTGTTTAAAGTGAAAAGTCTTAATTAAAGAAATTAAGCATGGTCGTTAAGCTTTGTGCTTCGAAAAGGAAAGATTATTACGACAAAGAAAACAAAGCGAGAATAAAAGTTTTTCTCATGCATTCATGGCATTGAATCCAAAGTGGATCAATGTGTATGGCAGACGTGTCAGGTGATGATGATCATTGAGTTCCGGAGTGGATCAATGTATCTTTTATAGGACTGTGTGTCCAAATTGATAGGACTGTGTGTCCAGATTGAATATGTGTGCAGCTATTTCCTAACTGGAATGGGGGAATAGTGTCATTGCTTTGCATGAGCATCCTATCGGGAATGGGGATGTGCACCATTGATTTTCTTGGGCATTGTTTTCTTCGTTTTTACAATGCGCCATGTGCGAGCCTGATCAGCTTGAAACGAAACAGAAAGTTGTGGGATCTCCGGAGATTAGGTATCAAATTAGAGATTGAACATAGAAGTGTCGTGCATTTTTATAAAATGACGATGATTGCCGGGCATGAAGCCCTGTGAATTAAATCATTCTATTGTTTGAATTAATGTTATTATATTGTGAATATTTGGTATATGCTATTTGAGAGTCGTGCATGGGGTTGTCTTATTAAAACTCATTTATTGGAAACTCACCCTTACAAACATATCAGGTTTATTTTAGACTAAGGTAGTACTTTGGTACACTAGTACAGATGAAGCGAAGGAATTCACTGAGTCGTTCGAGGACTTAACTCCTAGATGCTTGAAGAAGTATTCGTTAGTGGGAATATCACGAGGGTGATGATTCAGTATCTACATCAAGTACGTACCAGACTTTGGCAGTGAAGATATCTTTACCACCTCTCTGGTTTCTTACCTATTTTCTTGTAGAGTAGGAACTTATATGTTCTGATACTTCCATAGATTCGAAAGTAGAGGTATCCTCACCGGATATTTCGATAGGTTGGGAGAACTATGGTGGCCTTCCCAACAATGATTATTAGTACTGACCAGCTATAGGACTTTTGGTGTCTTATAAAGTAGTGGTACTTGGTTAGTCTGGATGTTTGACTATTGAAATTCATTCTTTTGAGTTGTAATTCCAGATTACCGCTACGTTACAATTACGTCTTTAATTTCTTATGTTAAGTCTTTTGGAGACGACCTGTTATGTGAAGGTCTAAGTGTAAAATTCTCATGATACCTATTTATGATATGTTAATGGTGTTGGATTATATATAGAGTAAAAGAAAAAGAAAAAAAAATTTATCACTAATTTTGAAAGGGATTAATAACTAGAAAATTATATTTTCCGAAAGCAACCAGCAAAACTATTTTATTGAGTGTATTTCCGCAATAAGTTACGTAAATGTGATACCCTGAAAATGGGGTGTCACATATTGGGTCCAAAATAGGGTTTTGGGTCAGAATTTGGGCATAGGGTTTGAATTAGGGTTTTGAATTAAAAATAGGGTTTTAGGTAAAAAACAAGGTTCTGGGTCAAAATTAGAGCTTTGGGTTAAAATTTGGGTGTTGGGTCAAATTTTGTGTATTGGGTCCAAAATAGGGTTTTGGGTCAAAATTTGGGTATAGGGTTTGAATTAGGGTTTTGAGTTAAAAATAGGGTTTTGGGTCAAAATTAGGGTATAGTGTTTGAATTATGGTTTTGAGTTAAAAATAGTGTTTTGGGTCAAAAATAGGGTTAGAATTAGGGTATTGGGTAAAATTGGGGTTTCGGGTCAAAATTTTGGTTCTGGGTCAAATTGAGGGTTTAGGTTTGAAATCGGGGTTTGAGTTTAAAATAGGGTTTTGGTTCAAAAATAGGGTTAGAATTAGGGTTTTGGGTAAAAATTAGGGCTTTGGGTCAAAATTTGGGTTTTGGGTCAAAATTTGGGTATAGGGTTTGAATTAGGGTTTTGAGTTAAAGATAGTATAGTGTTTGAATTAGGGTTTTGATTAAAAAATAGGGTTTTGGGTCAAAAATAGGGTTAGAATATCGGTTTTGTGTAAAAATTAGGACATTGGGTTTAAATTATGGTATAGGGTTTGAATTAGGGTTTTGAGTTAAAAATATGGTTTTGGGTCAAAAATAGGGTTAGAATTAGGGTTTTGGGTTTAAATTAGGGTTTAGGTATTGAATAGTTTTGGGTCAATATTAGAGCTTTGGGTTAAAATTTGGGTGTTGGGTCAAGATTTGTGTATTGGGTCAAAATTTGGGTATAGGGTTTGAATTTGGATTTTGAGTTAAAAATAGTGGTTTGGGTCAAAAATAGGGTTCTGGGTCAAATTTAGGGTTTAGGGTCAAAATTAGGGTTTAGAGTTAAAAATAGGGTTTTGGGTCAAAAATAAGGTTAGAATTAGGGTTTTGGGTCAAAATTAGGGTTTAGGGTCAAAATTAGGGTTTTGACTTAAAAATAGGGGTTTGGGTTAAAAATACGGTTTCGGGTCAAAATTAGGGTAAAGTGTTTGAATTATGGTTTTGAGTTAAAAATAGTGTTTTGGGTCAAAAATAGGGTTAGAATTAGGGTTTTGGGTAAAATTAGGGTTTCGGGTCAAAATTTTGATTTTGGGTCAAATTGAGGGTTTAGGTTTGAAATCGGTGTTTGAGTTTAAAATAGGGTTTTGGGTCAAAAATAGGGTTAGAATTAGGGTTTTGGGTAAAAATTAGGGCTTTGGATCAAAATTTGGGTTTTGGGTCAAAATTTGGGTATAGGGTCAAAATTTGGGTATAGGGTTTGAAATAAGGTTTTGAGTTAAAGATAGGGTTTTGGATCAAAATTAGGGTATAGTGTTTGAATTAGGGTTTTGATATAAAAATAGGGTTTTGGGTCAAAAATAGGGTTAGAATTAGGGTTTTGGGTCAAAATTTGGGTTCTTGGTCCAAAAGAGGTTGTTGGATGAAAATTAGTTTTTAGGGTTTTGAGTTAAAAATAGGGTTAGAATTAGGGTTTTGGGTCAAAATTAGAGCTTTGGGTTAAAATTTGGGTGTTGGGTCAAATTTTGTGTATTGGGTCCAAAATAGGGTTTTGGGTCAAAATTTGGGTATAGGGTTTGAATTAGGGTTTTGAGTTAAAAATAGGGTTTTGGATCAAAATTAGGGTATAGTGTTTGAATTATGGTTGAGTTAAAAATAGGGTTTTGGGTCAAAAATAGTGTTAGAATTAGGGTTTTGGGTAAAATTAGGGTTTCGGGTCAAAATTTTGGTTTTGGGTCAAATTGAGGGTTTAGGTTTGAAATCGGGGTTTGCGTTTAAAATAGGGTTTTGGGTAAAAATTAGGGCTTTGGGTTATAATTAGGGTTTTGGGTCAAAATTAGGGTTTTGGGTCAAAATTTGGGTATAGGGTTTGAATTAGGGTTTTGAGTTAAAGATAGGGTTTTGGGTCAAAATTAGGGTATAGTGTTTGAATTAGGGTTTTGATTTTAAAATAGGGTTTTGGGTCAAAAATAGGGTTAGAATATGGGTTTTGTGTAAAATTTAGGGCATTGTGTTAAAATTAGGGTATAGGGTTTGAATTAGGGTTTTGAGTTAAAATATGGTTTTTGGTCAAAAATAGGGTTAGAGGTAGGTTTTGGTTAAAATTAGGGTTTCGGGTCAAAATTAGGGTTCTGTGTCAAATTTAGGGTTTTGGGTTAAAACTAGGGTTTAGGGCTTGAATTAGGGATTTGGGTCAAAAATAAGGTTAGAATTAGGGTTTTGGGTAAAATTAGGGTTTCGGGTCAAAATTAGGGTGCTGGGTCAAATATAGGGTCAAAATAATGGTTTAGGGTTTTAAGTTTAAAATAGGGTTTTGGGTCAAAAATAGGGTTAGAATTAGGGTTTTGGGTCAAAATTTGGGTTCTGGGTCCAAATAAGGGTTTTGGATCAAAATTTGTTTTTAGGGTTTGAATTAGGGTTTTGAGTTAAAAATAGGGTTAGAATTAGGGTTTTGGGTCAAAATTAGAGCTTTGGGTTAAAATTTGGGTGTTGGGTCAAATTTTGTGTATTGGGTCCAAAATAGGGTTTTGGGTCAGAATTTGGGTATAGGGTTTGAATTAGGGTTTTGAGTTAAAAATAGGGTTTTGGGTCAAAAATAGGGTTCTAGGTCAAATTTAGGGTTTAGGGTGAAAATTAGGGTTTAGAGTTTGAATTATGGTTTTGAGTTAGAATTAGGGTTTTGGGTAAAATTAGGGTTTCGGGTCTAAATTAGGGTTTTGACTTAAAAATAGGTGTTTGGGGCAAACATTGGGTTATAATTAGGGTTCTGGGTTAAATTTTGGGTTTCGGGTCAAAATTATGGTTCTGGGTCAAATTTAGGGTTTAGGGTCAAAATTAGGGTATAGGATTTGAATTAGGATTGATTTAAAAATAGGATTAGAATTAGGGTTTTGGGTAAAATTAGGGTTTCGGGTCAAAATTGTTGTTCTGTGTCGAATTGGCGGTTTGGGTTTGAAATCGGGTTTTGAGTTTAAAATAGGATTTTGGGTCAAAAATACGGTTAGAATATGGGTTTTTGGTAAATATTAGGGCTTTGGGTTAAAATTTGGGGTTTTGGGTCAAAATTTAGGTTTTGGGTCAAAATTAGGGTTTTGGATCAAATTTTGGGTACAGGGTTTGAATTAGGGTTTTGAGTTAAAAATTGGGTTTTGGATAAAAATTAGGGTATAGTGTTTGAATTATGGTTGAGTTAAAAATAGGGTTTTGGGTAAAATTAGGGTTTCGGGTCAAAATTTTGGTTTTGGGTCAAATTGAGGGTTTAGGTTAGAAATCGGGGTTTACGTTTAAAATAGGGTATTGGGTCAAAAATAGGGTTAGAATTAGGGTTTTGGGTCAAAATTAGGGCGTTGGGTTATAATTCGGGTTTTGGGTCAAAATTTGGGTATAGGGTTTGAATTAGGGTTTTGAGTTAAAGATAAGGTTTTGGGTCAAAAATAGGGTTAGAATATGGGTTTTGTGTAAAAATTAGGGCATTGTGTTAAAATTAGGGTATAGGGTTGGAATTAGGGTTTTGAGTTAAAAATATGGTTTTTGGTCAAAAATAGGGTTAGACGTAGGGTTTTGGTTAAAATTAGGGTTTCGGGTCAAAATTAGGGTTCTATGTCAAATTTAGGGTTTTGGGTTAAAACTAGGGTTTACGGTTTGAATTAGGGTTTTGTGTCAAAAATAAGGTTAGAATTAGGGTTTTGGGTAAAATTAGGGTGCTGGGTCAAATATAGGGTCAAAATTATGGTTTAGGGTTTTAAGTTTAAAATAGGGGTTTCGGTCAAAAATAGGGTTAGAATTAGGGTTTTTGGTTTAAATTTGGGTTCTGGGTCCAAATAAGGGTTTTGGATCAAAATTTGTCTTTAGGGTTTGAATTAGGATTTTGAGTTAAAAATAGGGTTAGAATTAGGGTTTTGGGTCAAAATTAGAGCTTTGGGTTAACATTTGGGTGTTGGGTCAAATTTTGTGTATTGGGTCCAAAGTATGGTTTTGGGCCAGAATTTGGATATATGGTTTGAATTAGGGTTTTGAGTTAAAAATAGGGTTTAGGGTCAAAAATAGGGTTCTTGGTCAATTTTAGGGTTTAGGGTCAAAATTAGGGTTTAGAGTTTGAATTAGGGTTTTGAGATAGAATTAGGGTTTTGGGTCAAAATTAGGGTTTTGACTTAAAAATAGGGGTTTGGGACAAACATTGGGTTATGATTAGGGTTCTGGTTTAAATTTAGGGTTTCGGGTCAAAATTAGGGTTCTGGGTCAAATTTAGGGTTTAGGGTCAAAATTAGGGTATAGGCTTTGAATTAGGGTTGAGTTAAAAATAGGGTTAAAATTAGGGTTTTGTGTAAAATTAGGGTTTCGGGTCAAAATTTTTGTTCCTTGTCGAATTGGGGGTTTGGGTTTGAAATCGGGTTTTGAGTTTAAAATAGGATTTTGGGTCAAAAATACGGTTAGAATATGGGTATTTGGTAAAAATTAAGGCTTTGGGTTATAATTTGGGTTTTGGGTCAAATTTTGGTTTTTGGTTCAAAATTAGAGTTTTGGGTCAAATGTTGGGTATAGGGTTTGAATTAGGGTTTTGAGTTAAAAATAGGGTTTTGGGTCAAAATTAGGGTATAGTGTTTGAATTATGGTTTTGAGTTAAAAATAGGGTTTTGGGTTAAAAATGGGGTTAGAATTAGGGTTTTGGGTCAAATTAGGGTTTCGGGTCAAAATTCGGGTTCTAGGTCCAAATTTGGGTTTTGGATCAAAATTTGGGTCATGAGTCCAAATTAGGGTTTTGGATCAAAATTAGTTTTTAGGGTTTGAATTAGGGTTTTGAGTTAAAAATAGGGTTATTATTAGGGTTTTGGGTCAAAATTAGAGCTTTGGGGTTAAAATTTGGGTGTTGGGTCAAAATTTGTGTATTGGGTCCAAATTAGGGTTTTGGGTCAAATTTTCGGTATAGGGTTTGAACTAGGGTTTTGAGTTTAAAATAGGGTTATGCGTCAAAAATAGGGTGAGAATTAGGGTTTTGGGGTCAAAATTTGGGTTATGGATCCAAATTAGGGTTCAAATTAGGGTTTTGAGTTTAAATTTGGGTTTGAATTCGGGTTTGAATTAGGGCTTTGGATAAAATTAGGGTTTCGGGTCAAAATTAGGGTGCTGGGTCAAATTTAGGGTCAAAATAATGGTTTAGAGTCTTAAGTTTAAAATATGGTTTGGGGCCAAAAATAGGGTTAGAATTAGGGTTTTGGGTCTAAATTTGGGTTCTGGGTCCAAATAAGGGTTTTGGATCAAAATTAGTTTTTAGGGTTTGAATTAGGGTTTTGAGTTAAAAATAGGGTTAGAATTAGGGTAAGTAATTACCGAGGTCGGACACATGGTTTGGACTACCAATTCTACCAATTCGTGAGAAATTTGATACGTTTGATCAAGCGAAAGCAGGGGGTTGAGAAGAGAGAAAATAGGATCGCAATTCAAATCGACAAATCAAATAGAGATATAGTATTAAAATCTGGAATTAAACATCTAAGGTCACAAATCCACCTTCCTAATCATGCATAGTACCCAAGTGATGATGTTCCCTCCCTAAGTTCAATTACAATGTCAACCAGGACCCCCAAGTTCTCCTAATGACACTCTCGTGCTCAATAGGATGTATTCAACAATTGAGTTAATTACTTACTAGGTCTCATAACCCAATCATCAAACTCTATTAAATCTTGTTCCCTATAAGGTTGCACTGATCTCCTACTCACTCTCGTGCAATATTCAATCAATGATCCCAATTCAAGTTCTAAACGCGAATTGCCTACTAAGCCTCATCACGTTAACTAGTCAATCACGCATGCATATGATCAACGCAATAAATTCATAATTGGAAAACATGAATTGAGATAAAGGAGAGAAACATACATCACAGTGAACTACACCGTCATGGGTGGTTTCATTGATCCCTTAGACAAGGGGATTAGCTCCTCATGCTTGTAACAAGACACAAACACTTGGATTTCATCATAATTGTACAATAAGAAAAGAAAATAGGGAGACGCAGCTCCAGAGAATTTCAAAAACGATCTAAAAACAAGTGGTTGACAGAAGATTTTCTAATCTGCCCTAAAACAACAATTTAAAGATTTCAGATTCTGCGCTTGCTCGCGAGGCAAGCAGCCTCTCGCAAGGCGAATTTCAGTTTTGGCTCCATACTGAGTTTGAATACTCGCGAGGCGAGGTAGTGTTTCGCGAGACGAGACAGAGAGGATGACATTTCTGACACGGTCAGACCTTCAGACTCGCGAGGCGAGATGGTGATTCGCGGGGCGAGACAGAGTGGGTGACATTTGCTGTTCAGGTTGGTCTTCAAGCTCGCGTGGCGAGCTCCTGTTTCGCGAGGCGAAACCTCCAGAATTGGTTTTCCACTGTTTTCTTCATTTTCCTTGACTCTAAGAGCTTCACTTTTAACCTGAAACAATAAAAGAAAATGAAAAGCATAATTCTACTCAAAATAAACTAAAAACTACTAAAAATGCATAAAACGAGTCCAAGTCTAACTTAGGAACAAAACAAGGCCAATTTGAGAGATTAGCGAGGGTGACTCGCCCAATTAGGCACAAAATATACCCCTTTTCTAGCTGGAAACTAGATGAGCCAGAGGCTTATCAAAACACCCCAAACTTAAACCTTGCTTGTCCCCAAGCAAGCTAAAACTCAAAAAGACTCAAGACTTGGCAAGCTTAAAGGATTCAATCAATTTCGCACAAATTTCATGCAATCTTAACAAAACAGTTTTTCTTCAATGTTTTCTCCCCTTGCATCAATGTAATCCCCACATTCATTTACTTTAAACAATTGAGAACTTCATCATTCATGCAATCATTAATCTAAGTTAAGGATCCAAGTTACATACAAAAGGGAGATCACCAAATTCAACAATTGTCTTCCTCACAAGGGCATTTAGTATTTCACTCATTCGCTCAATTTGTCTAGGCTATCAACTTTTCACTCAATTTCACATTTCAAGAGCACTTCCCATGAATTTGGTTTTCATCTCAGCAAAGTTCCACAAAAATATGTATGCATCTTCAAAAGGTCTTTCATAGGTTTTAATGGGGCCTGGCTAAAGGTAGGATATTCAAAGGTATTAGGCTTAAGTCCCTAGGAATTAAGAGAGCAAGAGAATTTTGACACATAGAACCTCTACTCAAATTCCTTTTTCCATTTTTCCTTTTTGCCTTGGGTGACTACAGCTTTTCTCTTCTAATACCCTTTTTTGACATTTTGTTACTTTTCTTCTTCTTCTTTTTTCTTTTTTTTTCTTTTGCCTTTGGCTCCAACCTTTATTTTTCTTTTTCTCAACCCAGAATGACATATCATACCTTGTAGCCACCCCAAACTTACTTTCTTGCAAACCTTCTCTTGCTAAGCTTCCACGCTCTCCTAATCCTAAGATCGGGTCAACATGGTATTTTCCAGATTTTTGGCTTATAATATAGGGTCATCAAGAAACAATAGGCTAATTAGGCTCAATGTGGCTAACTAGGGAACATGCATTAGGGATGGTTCTTTTAGGCCAAGTAGTTATTTCAAAGAAAATTGCCTAAATCATTTGATGCAACATATAAATATGCAAACCATGCACAGATTCAAGCAAATTCGAGAAAGTGCAGCTTAAAAGCGATTCACACAATTAAGAACATGTTGGATGCTAAAATTCTCACCTGGACATTTTTGCAAATTGTTTGACCGAGATACAATTCCTAGTGTGTGCACCCCTTCCACCCCAAACTTGTCATAAATCAAGCAATCACGATAAAATTTCTCAAAGTTCAATTTTCAATTTTTCACATGGGGATCAAATTTTCGATTTTCAGAACCTAGGGGGGAAATCATCAATGGTCAACATAATTCATGCAGTCAATCTATGCTAAATTTAATTGAAATCCACCAAGCTTGCCGACACAACATTCATACACAAACTCTTGATCTTCTCAAATTATTCAAGAGCGAAATTCAAAAACAAAAGGAAAAGGGAAAAGAAAACAAAAATAAAGCAATTGGTTCCCTCCCCCACACTTAAAGCATACATTGTCCTCAATGAAAGAACATAAATATAAAATAAGAGAGAGGGAAAAGAGAAGGTGTTCCCTGATCAAGTTGTAGTGTAGGTGGGCGCTTCCAAGGAAAGCTCTTCTACGGTTGCATCCTCATCAAATGGTCCCTCGGGCACCTGACCAATGACAACTCCCGGAAGAACTCCCACAGCACTTCCTGATTTGGAAAAATTGCAAACCCTAATTACAGATTCGCGAGGCGATACGTCACTCGCGAGGTGAATCTGGAAAAATTGTTCTTCACACTTTCCAGAATCACGAGGCGAATAATAGCTCGCCAGGCGAATATGGAATTCCAACTGCTGATGATGCCCAGATTCGCGAGGCGAAAATGGTACTCACGACGCGAGACAGAAGCGTGAGTAAGCCTCTGGGATTCAGGGCTTCTGTCTCGCGAGGCCACTGTGGGTTCGCGGGGCGAATCTGGTTTTTTTATATTTAAATGACAGAAACTAAAAAAAAATTCAAGGATATCTAGCTTGGGTTGCCTCCCAAGTAGCGCTTGTTTAACGTCCCGAGCCTGACTCAAGTCACCCATAAGGGTTAATCCGGAATAAGAACTTGCTTGTCACTTGGGATTGATTCCCCAGGGTAGTGCTTTAGCCCTTGCCCATTCACCTTGAAGTTACCAGAGGTCCCTTCTAATTCTACTGCTCCGTATGGAAAAACTTGGAGTACCTTGAATGGTCCCGACCACCTTGATTTTAGATTTCACGGAAAGAGTTTCAACCTTGAACTATTAAGAAGTACCATTTGTCCGGGCTCAAACTTCCTAGGCAAGATGTGCTTGTCATGCCATGCCTTAGTCCGCTCTTTGTAGATTCTTGCATTTTCATGTGCTTGCATGCGGATCTCGGACAGCTCATTTAAGTTCAAAAGCCCTCTATAATCGGCACATACTCTCCACCCCGTGATGGTCCTTGTTGGGATCAATTCATTGCTTTCATTGACCACCACGGTTGTGCCACCTTTCTTTGGGACCACATGAATTGGACTAACCCAACTACTATCCGAGATTGGATAGATGATTCCGGCCTCTAAAGGTTTAATCACTTCCTCACGCACAGCTTCTTTCATTCCTTCCTTGTTGAGCTTTTCCCTTGCACCTTCATCCTTTGGGAGACTCGGTAAGGCTTCCATGTCTTTTAACCACTCAAGATAGTCCTCATCCCCCAAAGGGTCTTTTTCCTCACTATCATCATCATGGGATTTTACCAACACTTGTGCAAGTGAAGAACCATGGGCTTCTCTAGTTGCCTTTGCCTTGACAGTTGAGTCCACCATATCCACTCGATACACATCCGACCTCTCAGCGGGGTGCTTCATTGCTTCAAAGACATTGAAGACTACCTTCTCATCTTGCACCCTTAGAGTGAGTTTCCCTTGTTGCACATCTATCAAGGCACGCCCAGTTGCCAAGAAGGGCCTACCCAATATGAGAGGGATCTCGGCATCTTCATCCATATCAAGCACCACAAAGTCTATCGGAAATATGAACTTGTCCACCTTCACTAACAAATCTTCGACCACCTCATAAGGATTTTTTATAGAACGATCGGCTAGTTGGAGTGACATCCGTGTATCCTTGACTTCTTTGATCCCCAAGTTCTTCATCATAGAGAGGGGCATCAAGTTGATGCTTGCCCCTAGATCACACAACGCCTTTCTTAGAGTCATCTCCCCAATGGTGCATGGTATAGAAAAAGAATCGGGATCCTTCAACTTTGGAGGTAGTTTTCTTTGAATAATGGCACTACACTCCTCGGTCAAAGCAACCGTTTCCTCATCCACTATTTTCCGCTTCTTGGAGAGAAGCTCCTTCATAAACCGGGCATAGGATGACATTTGTTCCAAGGCTTCCGCAAATGGAATGTTAATTTGAAGTTTGCGGAAGACATCAAGGAATTTACTGAACTGTTTATCTTGTAGAGGCTGCTTCAATCTTTTAGGATATGGTACCTTCATGTAGGGCGGGAGGTCTTTGGGTTCAACCCACTTCTTTCTTCGGAACTCTTCATTTACCAGTTTTAACCTTCCCTCTTGCTCCGGTGCCTTG
This sequence comes from Sophora flavescens, assembly GCA_030762895.1. Classification (NCBI taxonomy): domain Eukaryota; kingdom Viridiplantae; phylum Streptophyta; class Magnoliopsida; order Fabales; family Fabaceae; genus Sophora; species Sophora flavescens. Next base: position 162,113,129 of record CM061065.1, read on the forward strand.
TCACTTGTCAACTCTTCTTTCTCAGGTTGCTCTTCCTCAACATGTGGTCGTTCCGGGGCCTTGTCTTCCTGAGAACTAGTTGAACCCCTGTTAGATCCCAACACCCTACCTCTTCTAGTTGCTATGGCATTGCATTGGTTCTTAGGGTTGTTCTCGGTATCACCTGGGAAAGTACCTGGGAGACGCTCATTTAGTTGCTTTACGAGCTAAGCTATCTGCGTCTCTAGATTCTGAATTGCCGCCCCTGTATGAGTTGCCAACTTGTCAATGGCTGTGCTTGTATTGATTGACAACTTCTCAATTGCCGCATTCGTCTTTTCTATAGCCAACTCCCAAGGTTGCCTTCCACCATCAGTTGTTTTCAATTGATTAGGCCCTGGAAAGGCCTGCTGAGCATTGCGTTGATGGATTCCATAGTTTGGCCTCTGACTCTGTTGAGGTTGTTGTTGTCCGGCTAGACCACCACTAGCATTACTCCAAGCGAAACTCGGATGGTCTCTCCTCATATAACCCCTATTCTGATTCTGACCGTAATCATTCTATCTGTTCCTCTGATAGTTGTTCTGGGGCACACTGTCATAGAAATTGTGGCATGAGTCCACATGTTCTTGAGAGAAGTTGAACGGACAACTCTGAATGTCATGATCTCCATTACAATTTTCTCAACCCGGAGGCATTCCTTCATGTATCACATTAACCTTTTTGTTCCCAGACAATGCCACATTCTACATCTTCAACAGTTTATTTTGCTCTAGAATGGCTTCTATTGTTGCAGAACTGACTCCACTTGAGGTTTCCCTACCACGGTTGTAATCATTGTACGACATCTTCTCCAATAACGCCCATCCATCCTCAGCTGATAAATAAGAGAAAGAACCGCCCGCTGCGGCATCACAATTCATTTGGTAGCGCCCCTTAACCCGTTAAAGAAATGTTGAACCTTGGAGACCGGGTCAAAGAAAGCTGAAGGACATCTTCTCAAGAGCACATTATACCTCTCCCAAGCTTCATTATAAGATTCATCTTTTGTCTGCCTGAAAGATGTAACGGCTACTCTTGCTTGTGCCGCTTTCTGAGGAGGAAAATATTTAGTGAGGAACTTTTGGGCCATCTGCTCCTATGTTCTGATACTGTTGCGATCCAAGCTGTCAAACCAATCGCGAGCGACATCCCTAATAGAGAGAGGGAATAGCCGGAAGTGAAACTCATCTTGAGAGACTCCTCTTGTCTTATGAAGTCACAAGCTTCAAGGAAGTGAGTGATGTGTCTATGAGGGTCTTGTTTGCCACTCCCATCAAATTGATTCTCACGGATATAGGCTGTGACACATCCTTCCACTCTGAAGGATTCTGTATTCAGGTTGCCCCTCACGATAGAAGAATCACAATCACCCAAGTTGGGTAGATTGTACTCGAAGAGAGGCTTGTAAGGAGGAGGAGGAGGATTTGCGGCCATCTCCTCAAAATCAATTGCTTCAAGCCTCTTTCGCTCTCTAGCTTCTTTCCTTAATCGCTTATCGGTCTTGGTGATCTCCGAATCAAATAGCAAGTCCTCTTTTGAAAGGGTACCTCGCATACAAAAACAAGGCAAGACCAAGTGGAATCAAAGAAGTAGAGAGAAATAATAGTAAATAAATAACAAAAAACGAAAATAAAAAAAAACTTAACCAAATAATCAACTTCCCAAAAATTAGGAAAATTGGTTGTGCCAATCCCCGGCAACGGCGCCAAAAACTTGTTGAGTCACCGGCAAGTGTACCGGGTCGTCGTAAGTAATAAAACACGGTAAGTAATTACCGAGGTCGGACACTGGGATTGGACTGCCAATTATACCAATTCGCGAGAAATTTGATACGTTTGATCAAGCGAAAGCAGGTGGTTGAGAAGAGAGAAAATAGGATCGTAATTCAAATCGACAAATCAAATAGAGATATAGTATTAAAATCTGGCATTATACATCTAAGGTCACAAATCCACCTACCCAATCATGCATAGTACCCAAGTGATGATGTTCCTTCCCTAAGTTCAATTACAATGTCAACCAGGACCCCCAAGTTCTCCTAATGACACTCTCGTGCTCAATAGGACGTATTCAACAATTGAGTTAATTACTTACTAGGTCTCATAACCCAATCATCAAACTCTATTGAATCTTGTTCCCTATAAGGTTGCACTGATCTCCTACTCACTCTCGTGCAATATTCAATCAATGATCCCAATTCAAGTTCTAAACGCGAATTGCCTACTAAGCCTCATCACGTTAACTATTCAATCACACATGCATATGATCAACGCAATAAATTCAGAATTGGAAAACATGAATTGAGATAAAGGAGAGAAGCATACATCACATTGAACTACACTGTCATGGGTGGTTTCATTGATCCCTTAGATAAGGGGATTAGCTCCTCATGCTTGTAACAAGACACAAACACTTGGATTTCATCATAATTGTACAATAAGAAAAGAAAATAGGGAGACACAGCTCCAGAGAATCTCAAAAACAATCTAAAAACAAGTGGTTGACAGAAGATTTTCTAATATGCCCTAAAACAACAATTTATAGATTT
>CM061065.1:162116197-162153970 GCA_030762895.1 Sophora flavescens
AATAAGGTTAGAAATAGGGTTTTGGGTTAAAATTAGGGTTTCGGGTCTATATTAGGGTTTTGGGTCAAAATTAGGGTTTAGGGTCAAAATCAGGTTTTGACTTAAAAATAGGGGTTTGGGACAAACATTGGGTTATAATTAGGGTTCTGGGTTAAATTTAGGGTTTCGGGTCAAAATTAGGGTTCTGGGTCAAATTTAGGGTTTAGGCTCAAAATTAGGGTATAGGCTTTGAATTAGGGTTGAGTTAAAAATAGGGTTAGAATTAGTGTTTTGGGTAAAATTAGGGTTTCGGGTAAAAATTTTTGTTCCGTGTCGAATTGAGGGTTTGGGTTTGAAATCGGGTTTTGAGTTTAAAATAGGATTTTGGGTCAAAAATACGGTTAGAATATGGGTTTTTGGTTAAAATTAGGGCTTTGGGTTAAAATTTGGGTTTTGGGTCAAAATTTGGGTTTTGGGTCAAAATTTGGGTTTTGTTTCAAATTTAGGGTATAGGGTTTGAATTAGGGTTTTGAGTTAAAAATAGGGTTTTGGGTCAAAATTAGGGTATTGTGTTTGAATTATGGTTTTGAGTTAAAAACAGGGTTTTGGGTTAAAAATAGGGTTAGAATTAGGGTTTTGGGTCAAATTAGGGTTTCGGGTCAAATTAGGGTTTCGGGTCAAAATTTGGGTTCTGGGTCCAAATTAGGGTTTTGGATCAAAATTTGGGTTCTGGGTCCAAATTAGGGTTTTGTATCAAAATTAGTTTTTAGGGTTTGAATTAGGGTTTTGTGTTAAAAATAGGGTTATAATTAGGGTTTTGGGTCAAAATTAGAGCTTTGGGTTAAAATTTGGGTGTTGGGTCAAAATTTGTGTATTGGGTCAAAATTAGGGTTTTGGGTCAAAATTAGGGTATAGGATTTGAATTAGGGTTTTGAGTTAAAAATAGGATTAGAATTAGGTTTTTGGGTCAAAATTAGAGCTTTGGGTTAAAATTTGGGTGTTGGGTCAAAATTTATGTATTGGGTCCAAATTAGGGTTTTGGTTCAAAATTAGGGTATAGGATTTGAATTAGGGTTTTGAGTTTAAAATAGGGTTTTGCATCAAAAATAGGGTTCGAATTAGGGTTTTGGGGTCAAAATTTGTGTTATGGATCCAAATTAGGGCTCGAATTAGGGTTTTGAGTCTAAATTTGGGTTTGAATTAGGGTTTGAATTAGGGCTTTGGGTAAAATTAGGGTTTCGGGTCAAAATTAGGGTGTTGGGTCAAATTTAGGGTCAAAATAATGGTTTAGGGTTTTAAGTTTAAAACAGGGTTTTGGGGCAAAAATAGGGTTAGAATTAAGGTTTTGGGTCAAAATTTGGGTTCTAGCTCCAAATAAGGGTTTTGGATCAAAATTAGTTTTTAGGGTTTGAATTAGGGTGTTGAGTTAAAAATAGGATTAGAATTAGGTTTTTGGGTCAAAATTAGAGCTTTGGGTTAAAATTTGGGTGTTGGGTCAAAATTTGTGTATTGGGTCCAAATTAGGGTTTTGGGTCAAAATTAGGGTATTGGATTTGAATTAGGGTTTTGAGTTTAAAATAGGGTTATGCATCAAAAATAGGGTGAGAATTAGGGTTTTGGGGTCAAAATTTGGATTATGGATCCAAATTAGGGTTCGAATTAGGGTTTTAAGTCTAAATTTGGATTTGAATTCGGGTTTGAATTAGGGCTTTTGGTAAAATTAGGGTTTCGGGTCAAAATTAGGGTGTTGTGTCAAATTTTGGGTGTTGGGTCAATTTTTGGGTATTGGGTCCAAAATAGGGTTTTGGGTCAGAATTTGGGTATAGGATTTGAATTAGGGTTTTGAGTTAAAAATAGGGTGTTGGGTCAAAATTAGGGTATAGTGTTTGAATTATGGTTTTGAGTTAAAAATAGTGTTTTGGGTCAAAAATAGGGTTAGAATTAGGGTATTGGGTAAAATTGGGGTTTCGGATCAAAATTTGGTTCTGGGTCAAATTGAGGGTTTAGGTTTGAAATCGGGGTTTGAGTTTAAAATAGGGTTTTGGTTCAAAATTAGGGTTAGAATTAGGGTTTTGGGTAAAAATTAGGGCTTTGGGTCAAATTTTGGGTTTTGGGTCAAAATTTGGGTATAGGGTTTGAATTAGGGTTTTGATTTAAAAATAGTGTTTTGGGTCAAAAATAGGGTTAGAATATCGGTTTTGTGTAACAATTAGGACATTGGGTTTAAATTATGGTATACGGTTTGAATTAGGGTTTTGAGTTAAAAATATGGTTTTGGGTCAAAAATATGGTTAGAATTAGGGTTTTGGGTTTAAATTAGGGTTTAGGGATTGAATAGTTTTGGGTCAATATTAGAGCTTTGGGTTAAAATTTGGGTGTTGGGACAAGATTTGTGTATTGTGTCCAAATTAGGGTTTTGTTTCAAAATTTGGGTATAGGGTTTGAATTATTATTTTGAGTTAAAAATAGGGGTTTGGGTCAAAAATAGGGTTCAGGGTCAAAAGATGTTTTTGGATCAAAATTAGTTTTTAGGGTTTGAATTAGGGTTTTGAGTTAAAAATAGGGTTAGAATTAGGGTTTTGGGTCAAAATAAGAGCTTTGGGTTAAAATTTGGGTGTTGGGTCAAATTTTGTGTATTGGGTCTAAAATAGGGTTTTGGGTCAAAATTACGGTATAGGGTTTGAATTAGGGTTTTGAGTTAAAAATAGGGTTATAATTAGGGTTATGGGTCACAATTAGAGCTTTGGGTTAAAATTTGGGTGTTGGGTCAAAATTTGTGTATTGGGTCCAAATTAGGGTTTTGGGTCAAAATTGGGTATAGGGTTTGAATTAGGGTTTTGAGTTTAAAATAGGGTTATACGTCAAAAATAGGGTGAGAATTAGGGTTTTAGATCAAAATTTGAGTTATGGGTCCAAATTAGGGTTCGAATTTGGGTTTTGAGTTTAAATTTGGGTTTGAATTAGGGTTTGGATTAGGGTTTTGGGTCCAAATTAGGGCTTTGGGTCAAAATTTGGGTTTTTGTCAAAATTTGGGTATAGGGTTTGAAATAAGGTTTTGAGTTAAAGATAGGGTTTTGGATCAAAATTAGGGTATAGTGTTTGAATTAGGGTTTTGATATAAAAATAGGGTTTTGGGTCAAAAATAGGGTTAGAATTAGGGTTTTGGGTCAAAATTTGGGTTCTTGGTACAAAAGAGGTTTTTGGATCAAAATTAGTTTTTAGGGTTTGAATTAGGGTTGAGTTAAAAATAGGATTAGAATTAGGGTTTTGGGTCAAAATTAGAGCTTTGGGTTAAAATTTGGGTGTTGGGTCAAATTTTGTGTATTGGGTCCAAAATAGGGTTTTGGGTCAAAATTTGGGTATAGGGTTTGAATTAGGGTTTTGAGTTAAAAATAGGGTGTTGGGTCAAAATTAGGGTATAGTGTTTGAATTATGGTTGAGTTAAAAATAGGGTTTTGGGTCAAAATTAGGGTATAGTGTTTGAATTATGGTTGAGTTAAAAATAGGGTGTCGGGTAAAAATTTGGTCTTGGGTCAAATTGAGGGTTTAGGTTTCAAATCGTGGTTTGCGTTTAAAATAGGGTTTTGGGTCCAAAATAGGGTTGGAATTAGGGTTTTGGGTAAAAATTAGGGCTTTGGGTTATAATTAGGGTTTTGGGTCAAAATTAGGGTTTTGGGTTAAAATTTGGGTATAGGGTCAAATTTTGGGTATAGGGTTTGAAATAGGGTTTTGAGTTAAAGATAGGGTTTTGGGTCAAAATTAGGGTATAGTGTTTGAATTAGGGTTTTGATTTAAAAATAGGGTTTTGGGTCAAAAATAGGGTTAGAATATGGGTTTTGTGTAAAAATTAGGGCATTGTGTTAAAATTACGGTATAGGGTTTGAATTAGGGTTTTGATTTAAAAATATGGTTTTGGGTCAAAAATAGGGTTAGAAGTAGGGTTTTGGTTAAAATTAGGGTTTTGGGTCAAAATTAGGGTTGTGTCAAATTTAGGGTTTTGGGTCAAAATTAGGGTTTAGGGTTTGAATTAGGGTTTTGGATAAAATTAGGGGTTCGGTTCAAAATTAGGGTGCTCGGTCAAATTTAGGGTCAAAATAATGGTTTAGGGTTTTAAGTTTAAAATAGGGTTTTGGGCTAAAAATAGGGTTATAATTAGGGTTTTGGATCAAAATTTGGGTTCTGGGTCCAAATAAGGGTTTGAAATCGGGTTTTGAGTTTACAATAGTATTTTGGGTCAAAAATATGGTTGGAATTTGGTTTTTTGGTAAAAAATTAGGGCTTTGGGTGAAAATTTGGGTTTTTGGTCAAAATTTGGGTTTTGGGTCAAAATTTGGGTATAGCGTTTGAATTAGGGTTTTTAGTTAAAAATAGGGTTTTGGGTCAAAATTAGGGTACAGCGTTTGAATTAGGGTTTTGAGTTAAAAATAGGGTTTTGGGTCAAAATTAGGGTACAGTGTTTGAATTATGGTTTTGAGTTAAAAATAGGGTTTGGGTCAAAAATAGGGTTAGAATTAGGGTTTTGGGTCAAATTAGGATTTCGGGTCAAAATTTGGGTTCTGGGTCCAAACTAGGGTTTTGGATCAAAATTTGGGTTTTGGGTCCAAATTAAGGTTTTGGATCAAAATTAGTTTTCAGGGTTTGAATTAGGGTTTTGAGTTAAAAATAGGGTTAGAATTAGGGTTTGGCGTCAATATTAGAGGTTTGGGTTAAAATTTGGGTGTTGGCTCAAATTTTGTGTATTAGGTCCAAAATAGGTTTTGGGTCAAAATTTGGGTATAGGGTTTGAATTAGGGTTTTGTCTTAAAAATAGGGTTTTGGGTCAAAATTTGGGTATAGTGTTTGAATTAGGGGTTTGATTTAAAAATAGAGTTTTGGGTCAAAAGTAGGGTTAGAATTAGGGTTTTGGGTCAAAATTTGGGTTCCGGGTCTAAATGAGGGTTTTGGATCAAAATTAGTTTTTAGGGTTTGAATTAGGGTTTTGAGTTAAAAATAGGGTAAGAATTAGGGTTTTGGGTCAATATTAGAGGTTTGGGTTAAAATTTGGGTGTTGGGTCAAATTTTGTGTATTAGGTCCAAAATAGGTTTTGGGTCAAAATTTGGGTATAGGGTTTGAATTAGGGTTTTGAGTTAAAAATAGGGTTTTGTCTCAAAATTAGGGTAATGTTTTTGAATTATGGTTGAGTTAAAAATAGGGTTTTGGGTCAAAAATAGTGTTAGAATTAGGGTTTTGGGTAAAATTAGGGTTTCGGGTCAAAGTTTTGGTTTTGGTTCAAATTGACGGTTTAGGTTTGAAATCGCGGTTAGAGTTTAAAATAGGGTTTTGGGTAAAAATTAGGGCTTTGGGTTATAATTAGGGTTTTGGGTCAAAATTTGGGTATATGGTTTGAATTAGGGTTTTGAGTTAAAGATAGGGTTTTGGGTCAAAAAAGGGTATAGTGTTTGAATTAGGGTTTTGATTTAAAAATAGGGTTTTGGGTCAAAAATAGGGTTAGAATATGGGTTTTGTGTAAAAATTAGGGCATTGTGTTAAAATTAGGGTATTGGGTCAAATTATGGGTATAGGGTTTGAATTAGGGTTTTGAGTTAAAAATAGGGTTTTGGGTCAAAATTAGGGTATAGTGTTTGAATTATGGTTTTGAGTTTAAAATAGGGTTTTGGTTCAAAAATAGCGTTAGAATTAGGGTTTTGGGTCAAAATTAGAGCTTTGGTTAAAATTTGGGTGTTGGGTCAAATTTTTGTTTATTGGGTCCAAATTAGGGTTTTGGGTCAAAATTTGGGTATAGTGTTTGAAATAGGGTTTTGAGTTTAAAATAGGGTTATCCGTTAAAAATTGGGTGAGAATTAGGGTTTTGGGTCAAAATTTGGGTTATGGGTCCAAATTTGGGTTCGAATTAGGGTTTTGAGTTTAAATTTGGGTTTGAATTAGGGCTTTGGGTTAAAATTAGGGTTTTGGGTCCAAATTAGGGTTATGGGTCAAAATTAGGATATAGGGTTTGAATTAGGGTTTTGACTTAAAAATAGGGTTTTGGGTCAAAATTGGGTTAGAATTAGGGTTTTGGGATAAAATTAGGGTTTTGAGTAAAAATTAGGGTTCTGGGTCAAATTTAGGGTTTAGGGTCATAATGGTTTAGGCTTTGAATTAGGGTTTTGAGTTAAAATTAGGGTTTTGGGTCAAAAATAGGGTTAGATTAGGGTTTTGGGTAAAATTAGGGTTTCGGGTCAAAATTTGGGTCCTGTGTCAAATTTAGGGTTTTGTGTCAAAATTAGGGTTTCGGGTCAAAATTAGGGTTCTGTGTCAAATTTAGGGTTTTGTGTCAAAATTAGGGTTTAGGGTTCAAAATTAGGGTTTCGGTTCAAAATTAGGGTGCTCGGTCAAATTTAGGGACAAAATAATGGTTTAGGGTTTTAAGTTTAAAATAGGGTTTTGGGCTAAAAATAGGGGTATAATTAGGGTTTTGGATCAAAATTTGGGTTCTGGGTCCAAATAAGGGTTTGAAATCGGGTTTTGAGTTTACAATAGTATTTTGGGTCAAAAATATGGTTGGAATTTGGTTTTTTGGTAAAAAATTAGGGCTTTGGGTGAAAATTTGGGTTTTTGGTCAAAATTTGGGTTTTGGGTCAAAATTTGGGTATAGCGTTTGAATTAGGGTTTTTAGTTAAAAATAGGGTTTTGGGTCAAAATTAGGGTACAGCGTTTGAATTAGGGTTTTGAGTTAAAAATAGGGTTTTGGGTCAAAATTAGGGTACAGTGTTTGAATTATGGTTTTGAGTTAAAAATAGGGTTTTGGGTCAAAAATAGGGTTAGAATTAGGGTTTTGGGTCAAATTAGGATTTTGGGTCAAAATTTGGGTTCTGGGTCCAAACTAGGGTTTTGGATCAAAATTTGGGTATAGTGTTTGAATTAGGGGTTTGATTTAAAAATAGAGTTTTGGGTCAAAAGTAGGGTTAGAATTAGGGTTTTGGGTCAAAATTTGGGTTCCGGGTCTAAATGAGGGTTTTGGATCAAAATTAGTTTTTAGGGTTTGAATTAGGGTTTTGAGTTAAAAATAGGGTAAGAATTAGGGTTTTGGGTCAATATTAGAGGTTTGGGTTAAAATTTGGGTGTTGGGTCAAATTTTGTGTATTAGGTCCAAAATAGGTTTTGGGTCAAAATTTGGGTATAGGGTTTGAATTAGGGTTTTGAGTTAAAAATAGGGTTTTGTCTCAAAATTAGGGTAATGTTTTTGAATTATGGTTGAGTTAAAAATAGGGTTTTGGGTCAAAAATAGTGTTAGAATTAGGGTTTTGGGTAAAATTAGGGTTTCGGGTCAAAGTTTTGGTTTTGGTTCAAATTGACGGTTTAGGTTTGAAATCGCGGTTTAGAGTTTAAAATAGGGTTTTGGGTAAAACTTAGGGCTTTGGGTTATAATTAGGGTTTTGGGTCAAAAATAGGGTTTCGGGTCAAAAATTTGGGTATAGGGTTTGAATTAGGGTTTTGAGTTAAAGATAGGGTTTTGGGTCAAAAAAGGTATAGTGTTTGAATTAGGGTTTTGATTTAAAAATAGGGTTTTGGGTCAAAAATAGGGTTAGAATATGGGTTTTGTGTAAAAATTAGGGCATTGTGTTAAAATTAGGGTATTGGGTCAAAATTATGGGTATAGGGTTTGAATTAGGGTTTTGAGTTAAAAATAGGGTTTTGGGTCAAAATTAGGGTATAGTGTTTGAATTATGGTTTTGAGTTTAAAATAGGGTTTTGGTTCAAAAATAGCGTTAGAATTAGGGTTTTGGGTCAAAATTAGAGCTTTGGTTAAAATTTGGGTGTTGGGTCAAATTTTTGTTTATTGGGTCCAAATTAGGGTTTTGGGTCAAAATTTGGGTATAGTGTTTGAAATAGGGTTTTGAGTTTAAAATAGGGTTATCCGTTAAAAATTGGGTGAGAATTAGGGTTTTGGGTCAAAATTTGGGTTATGGGTCCAAATTTGGGTTCGAATTAGGGTTTTGAGTTTAAATTTGGGTTTGAATTAGGGCTTTGGGTTAAAATTAGGGTTATGGGTCCAAATTAGGGTTATGGGTCAAAATTAGGATATAGGGTTTGAATTAGGGTTTTGACTTAAAAATAGGGTTTTGGGTCAAAATTGGGTTAGAATTAGGGTTTTGGGATAAAATTAGGGTTTTGAGTAAAAATTAGGGTTCTGGGTCAAATTTAGGGTTTAGGGTCATAATGGTTTAGGCTTTGAATTAGGGTTTTGAGTTAAAATTAGGGTTTTGGGTCAAAAATAGGGTTAGATTAGGGTTTTGGGTAAAATTAGGGTTTCGGGTCAAAATTTGGGTCCTGTGTCAAATTTAGGGTTTTGTGTCAAAATTAGGGTTTCGGGTCAAAATTAGGGTTCTGTGTCAAATTTAGGGTTTTGTGTCAAAATTAGGGTTTAGGGTTCAAAATTAGGGTTTCGGTTCAAAATTAGGGTGCTCGGTCAAATTTAGGGACAAAATAATGGTTTAGGGTTTTAAGTTTAAAATAGGGTTTTGGGCTAAAAATAGGGGTATAATTAGGGTTTTGGATCAAAATTTGGGTTCTGGGTCCAAATAAGGGTTTGAAATCGGGTTTTGAGTTTACAATAGTATTTTGGGTCAAAAATATGGTTGGAATTTGGTTTTTTGGTAAAAAATTAGGGCTTTGGGTGAAAATTTGGGTTTTTGGTCAAAATTTGGGTTTTGGGTCAAAATTTGGGTAGTGTTTGAATTAGGGTTTAGAGTTAAAAATAGGGTTTTGGGTCAAAATTAGGGTATAGTGTTTGAATTAGGGTTTTGGTTTAAAATTAGGGTTTCGGGTCAAAATTAGGGTACAGTGTTTGAATTATGGTTTTGAGTTAAAAATAGGGTTTTGGGTCAAAAATAGGGTTAGAATTAGGGTTTTGGGTCAAATTAGGATTTTGGGTCAAAATTTGGGTTCTGGGTCCAAACTAGGGTTTTGGGTCAAAATTTGGGTATTGGGTCCAAATTAAGGTTTTGGATCAAAATTAGTCTTTAGGGTTTGAATTAGGGTTTTGAGGTAAAAATAGGGTTAGAATTAGGGTTTTGATTCAAAATCAGAGCTTTGGGTTAAAATTTGGGTGTTGGGTCAAAATTTGTGTATTGGGTCCAAAATAGGTTTTGGGTCAAAATTTATAGGGTTTAGGGTTTTGTGTTAAAAATAGGGTTTTGGGACAAAATTAGGGTATAGTGTTTGAATTAGGGTTTTGATTTAAAAATAGAGTTTTGGGTCAAAAATAGGGTTAGAATTAGGGTTTTGGGTCAAAATTTGGGTTCTGGGTCTAAATGAGGGTTTTGGATCAAAATTAGTTTTTAGGGTTTGAATTAGGGTTGAGTTAAAAATAGGGTTAGAATTAGGGTTTTGGGTCAATATTAGAGGTTTGGGTTAAAATTTGGGTGTTGGGTCAAATTTTGTGTATTGGGTCCAAAATAGGGCTTTGGGTCAAAATTTGGGTATAGGGTTTGAATTAGGGTTTTGAGTTAAAAATAGGGTTTTGGGTTAAAATTAGGGTTTTGTGTTTGAATTATGGTTGAGTTAAAAATAGGGTTTTGGGTCAAAAATAGTGTTAGAATTAGGGTTTTGGGTAAAATTAGGGTTTCGGGTCAAAGTTTTGGTTTTGGTTCAAAGTGAGGGTTTAGGTTTGAAATCGCGGTTAGAGTTTAAAATAGGGTTTTGGGTAAAAATTAGGGCTTTGGGTTATAATTAGGGTTTTGGGTCAAAAATAAGGTTTTGTGTCAAAATTTGGGTATAGGGTTTGAATTAGGGTTTTGAGTTAAAGATAGGGTTTTGGGTCAAAATAAGGGTATAGTGTTTGAATTAGGGTTTTGATTTAAAAATAGGGTTTTGGGTCAAAAATAGGGTTAGAATATGGGTTTTGTGTAAAAATTAGGGCATTGTGTTAAAATTAGGGTATTGGGTCAAATTATGGGTATAGGGTTTGAATTAGGGTTTTAAGTTAAAAATAGGGTTTTGGGTCAAAATTAGGGTATAGTGTTTGAATTATGGTTTTGAGTTTAAAATAGGGTTTTGGGTCAAAAATAGGGTTAGAATTAGGGTTTTGGGTCAAAATTAGAGCTTTGGGTTAAAATTTGGGTGTTGGGTCAAATTTTTGTTTATTGGGTCAAAATTAGGGTTTTGGGTCAAAATTTGGGTATAGTGTTTGAAATAGGGTTTTGAGTTTAAAATAGGGTTATCCGATAAAATTGGGTGGAATTAGGGTTTTGGGTCAAAATTTGGGTTATGGGTCCAAATTTGGGTTTTAGGGTTTTGAGTTTAAATTAGGGTTTAAATTAGGGCTTTGGGTTAAAATTAGGGTTTTGGGTTTTGTTTCCAAATTATAGTTTAGGGTCAAAATTAGGGTATAGGCTTTGAATTAGGGTTTTCTCTTGAAAATAGGGTTTTGGGTCAAAAATAGGGTTAGAATTAGGGTTTTGGGTAAAATTAGGGTTTCGAGTAAAAAATAGGGTTCCTGGTCAAATTTAGGGTTTAGGGTCAAAATTAGGCTATATAGGCTTTGAATTAGGGTTTTGTGTTAAAAATAGGGTTTTGGGTCAAAAATAGGGTTAGATTAGGGTTTTGGGTAAAATTAGGGTTTCGGGTCAAAATTTGGGTCTGTGTCAAATTTAGGGTTTTGTGTCAAAATTAGGGTTTGGGTCAAAATTAGGGTTACGTGTCAAATTTAGGGTTTTGTGTCAAAATTAGGGTTTAGGGTTCAAAATTAGGGTTTTGGTTCAAAATTAGGGTGCTCGGTCAAATTTAGGGACAAAATAATGGTTTAGGGTTTTAAGTTTAAAATAGGGTTTTGGGCTAAAAATAGGGGTATAATTAGGGTTTTGGATCAAAATTTGGGTTACTGGTCCAAATAAGGGTTTGAAATCGAGTTTTGAGTTTACAATAGTATTTTGGGTCAAAAATATGGTTGGAATTTGGTTTTTGGTAAAAATTAGGGCTTTGGGTGAAAATTTGGGTTTTGGTCAAAATTTGGGTTTTGGTCAAAATTTGGGTAAAGCGTTTGAGTTAGGGTTTTGAGTTAAAAATAGGGTTTTGGGTCAAAATTAGTGTTTGTGATTTGAATTAGGGTTTTGAGTTAAAAATAGGGTTTTGGGTCAAAATTAGGGTATTGTGTTTGAATTATGGTTTTGAGTTAAAAATAGGGTTTTGGGTCAAAAATAGGGTTAGAATTAGGGTTTTGGGTCAAATTAGGATTTCGGGTCAAAATTTGGGTTCTGGGTCCAAATTAGGGTTTTGGATCAAAATTAGGGTATAGTCTTTGAATTAGGCTATTGAATTAAAAATAGAGTTTTGGGTCAAAAATAGGGTTAGAATTAGGGTTTTGGGTCAAAATTTGGGTTAGGGTCAAAATGAGGGTTTTGGATCAAAATTAGTTTTAGGGTTTGAATTAGGGTTATGAGTTAAAAATAGGGTAAGAATTAGGGTTTTGGGTCAATATTAGAGGTTTGGGTTAAAATTTGGGTGTTGGGTCAAATTTTGTGTATTAGGTCAAAATAGGTTTTGGGTCAAAATTTGGTATAGGGTTTGAATTAGGGTTTTGAGTTAAAAATAGGGTTTTGTCTCAAAATTAGGGTAATGTTTTTGAATTATGGTTGAGTTAAAAATAGGGTTTTGGGTCAAAAATAGTGTTAGAATTAGGGTTTTGGGTAAAATTAGGGTTTGGGTCAAATTTTGGTTTTGGTTCAAATTGACGGTTTAGGTTTGAAATCAGGGTTAGAGTTTAAAATAGGGTTTTGGGTAAAAATTAGGGCTTTGGGTTATAATTAGGGTTTTGGGTCAAAAATAGGGTTTTGGGTCAAAATTTTGGGTATAGGGGTTGAATTAGGGTTTGAGTTAAAGATAGGGTTTTGGGTCTAAAAAGGTAATAGGGTTTGTAATTAGGGTTTGGATTTAAAAATAGGGTTTTGGGTCAAAAATAGGGTTAGAATATGGGGTTTGTGTAAAAATTAGGGCATTGTGTTAAAATTAGGGTATTGGGTCAAATTATGGGTATAGGGTTTGAATTAGGGTTTTGAGTTAAAAATAGGGTTTTGGGTCAAAAATAGGGTATAGGGTTTGAATTATGGTTTTGATTTTAAAATAGGGTTTTGGTTCAAAAATAGCGTTAGAATTAGGGTTTTGGGTCCAAATTAGAGATATGGTTAAAATTTGGGTGTTGGGTCAAATTTTTGTTTATTGGTCCAAATTAGGGTTTTGGGTCAAAATTTGGGTATAGTGTTTGAAATAGGGTTTTGAGTTTAAAAATAGGGTTATCCGTTAAAAATTGGGTGAGAATTAGGGTTTTGGGTTAAAATTTGGGTTATGGGTCCAAATTTGGGGTTGAAATTAGGGTTTTGAGTTTAAATTTGGGTTTGGGAATTAGGGTTTGGGTTAAAATTAGGGTTTTGGGTCCAAATTAGGGTTATGGGTCAAAATTAGGATATAGGGTTTGAATTAGGGTTTTGAGTTAAAAATAGGGTTTTGGGTCAAAATGGGTTAATTAGGGTTTGGGATAAAATTAGGGTTTGGGAAAGGAAAAGGGTTTTGGGTCAAATTTAGGGTTTAGGTCATAATGGTTTAGGCTTTGAATTAGGGTTTTGAGTTAAAATTAGGGTTTTGGGTCAAAAATAGGGTTAGATTAGGGTTTTGGGTAAAATTAGGGTTTGGGTCAAAATTTGGGTCTGTGTCAAATTTAGGGTTTTGGGTTAAAATTAGGGTTTTGGGTTGAAATTAGGGTTATGTGTTAAATTTAGGGTTTTTTGTCAAAATTAGGGTTTAGGGTTCAAAATTAGGGTTTCGGTTCAAAATTAGGGTGCTCGGTCAAATTTAGGGACAAAATAATGGTTTAGGGTTTTAAGTTTAAAATAGGGTTTTGGGCTAAAAATAGGGGTATAATTAGGGTTTTGGATCAAAATTTGGGTTCTGGGTCCAAATAAGGGTTTGAAATCGGGTTTTGAGTTTACAATAGTATTTTGGGTCAATAGAGTTTACAATGTGTATCGTGTCCAAAATAGGGTTTTGGGTCAAAATTTGGGTTTTGAGTTAAAAATAGGGTTTTGGATCAAAATTAGGGTATATTGTTTGAATTATGGTTGAGTTAAAAATAGTGTTTTGGGTCAAAAATAGTGTTAGAATTAGGGTTTTGGGTAAAATTATGGTTTCGGGTCAAAATTTTGGTTTTGGGTCAAATTGAGGGTTTAGGTTTGAAATCGGGGTTTGCATTTAAAATAGGGTTTTGGGTCAAAAATAGGGTTAGAATTAGGGTTTTGGGTAAAAATTAGGGATTTGGGTTATAATTAGGGTTTTGGGTCAAAATTAGCGTTTTGGGTCAAAATTTGGGTATAGGGTCAAAATTTTTGGTATAGGGTTTGAATTAGGGTTTTGAGTTAAAGATAGGGTTTTTGGTCAAAAATAGGGTTAGAATATGGGTTGTGTAAAAATTAGGGCATTGTGTTAAACTTAGGGTATAGGGTTTTAATTAGGGTTTTGAGTTAAAAATATGGTTTTTGGTCAAAAATAGGGTTAGAGGTAGGGTTTTGGTTAAAATTAGGGTTTCGGGTCAAAATTAGGGCTGTGTTAAAATTTAGGGTTTTGGGTTAAAACTAGGATTTAGGGCTTGAATTAGGGATTTGGGTCAAAAATAAGGTTAGAATTAGAGTTTTGGGTAAAATTAGGGTTTCGGGTCAAAATTAGGGTGTTGGGTCAAATATAGGGTCAAAATAATGGTTTAGGGTTTTAAGTTTAAAATAGGGTTTGGGTCAAAATTTGGGTTATGGGTCCAAATAAGGGTTTTGGATCAAAATTTGGTTTTAGGGTTTGAATTTTGGTGTTGAGTTAATAATAGGGTTAGAATTAGGGTTTTGGGTCAAAATTAGAGTTTGGGTTAAAATTTGGGTGTTGGGTCAAATTTTGTGTATTGGGTCCAAAATAAGGTTTTGAGTCAGAATTTGGGTATAGGGTTTGAATTAGTGTTGAGTTAAAAATAGGGTTTTGGGTCAAAAATAGGGTTCTAGGTCCAATTTAGGGTTTAGGGTCAAAATTAGGGTTTAGAAATAAGGTTAGAAATAGGGTTTTGGGTTAAAATTAGGGTTTCGGGTCTATATTAGGGTTTTGGGTCAAAATTAGGGTTTAGGGTCAAAATCAGGTTTTGACTTAAAAATAGGGGTTTGGGACAAACATTGGGTTATAATTAGGGTTCTGGGTTAAATTTAGGGTTTCGGGTCAAAATTAGGGTTCTGGGTCAAATTTAGGGTTTAGGCTCAAAATTAGGGTATAGGCTTTGAATTAGGGTTGAGTTAAAAATAGGGTTAGAATTAGTGTTTTGGGTAAAATTAGGGTTTCGGGTCAAAATTTTTGTTCCGTGTCGAATTGAGGGTTTGGGTTTGAAATCGGGTTTTGAGTTTAAAATAGGATTTTGGGTCAAAAATACGGTTAGAATATGGGTTTTTGGTAAAAATTAGGGCTTTGGGTTAAAATTTGGGTTTTGGGTCAAAATTAGGGTTTTGTATCAAATTTAGGGTATAGGGTTTGAATTAGGGTTTTGAGTTAAAAATAGGGTTTTGGGTCAAAATTAGGGTATTGTGTTTGAATTATGGTTTTGAGTTAAAAACAGGGTTTTGGGTTAAAAATAGGGTTAGAATTAGGAAATTAGGGTTTCGGGTCAAAATTTGGGTTCTGGGTCCAAATTAGGGTTTTGGATCAAAATTTGGGTTCTGGGTCCAAATTAGGGTTTTGGATCAAAATTAGTTTTTAGGGTTTGAATTAGGGTTTTGTGTTAAAAATAGGGTTATAATTAGGGTTTTGGGTCAAAATTAGAGCTTTGGGTTAAAATTTGGGTGTTGGGTCAAAATTTGTGTATTGGGTCCAAATTAGGGTTTTGGGTCAAAATTTGGGTATAGGGTTTGAATTATTATTTTGAGTTAAAAATAGGGTTAGAATTAGGGTTTTGGGTCAAAATTAGAGCTTTGGGTTAAAATTTGGGTGTTGGGTCAAATTTTGTGTATTGGGTCCAAATTAGGGTTTTGGGTCAAAATTAGGGTATAGGATTTGAATTAGGGTTTTGAGTTTAAAATAGGGTTAGCATCAAAAATAGGGTTCGAATTAGGGTTTTGGGGTCAAAATTTGTGTTATGGATCCGAATTAGGGTTTTGAGTCTAAATTTGTGTTTGAATTAGGGCTTGGGTAAAATTAGGGTTTCGGGTCAAAATTAGGGTGTTGGGTCAAATTTAGGGTCAAAATAATGGTTTAGGGTTTTAAGTTTAAAATAGGGTTTTGGGGCAAAAATAGAGTTAGAATTAAGGTTTTGGGTCAAAATTTGGGTTCTAGCTCCAAATAAGGGTTTTGGATCAAAATTAGTTTTTAGGGTTTGAATTAGGGTGTTGAGTTAAAAATAGGGTTAGAATTAGGTTTTTGGGTCAAAATTAGAGCTTTGGGTTAAAATTTGGGTGTTGGGTCAAAATTTGTGTATTGGGTCCAAATTAGGGTTTTTGGGTCAAAATTAGGGTATAGGATTTGAATTAGGGTTTTGAGTTTAAAATAGGGTTATGCATCAAAAATAGGGTGAGAATTACTGTTTTGGGGTCAAAATTTGGTTATGGATCCAAATTAGGGTTCGAATTTGGGTTTTGAGTCTAAATTTGGGTTTGAATTAGGGCTTGGGGTAAAATTAAGGTTTCGGGTCAAAATTAGGGTGTTGGGTCAAATTTAGGGTCAAATTTTGGGTGTGGGGTCAAATTTTGTGTATTTGGTCCAAAATAGGGTTTTGGGTCAGAATTTGGGTATAGGGTTTGAATTTGGGTTTTGAGTTAAAAATAGGGTTTTGGGTAAAAAATAGGGTATAGTGTTTTAATTATGGTTTTTAGTTAAAAATAGTGTTTTGGGTCAAAAATTGGGTTAGAATTAGGGTATTGGGTAAAATTGGTGTTTCGGATCAAAATTTTGGTTCTGGGTCAAATTGAGGGTTTAGGTTTGAAATCGGGGTTTGAGTTTAAAATAGGGTTTTGGTTCAAAAATAGGGTTAGAATTAGGGTTTTGGGTAAAAATTAGGGCTTTGGGTCAAATTTTGGGTTTGAGAAAATTTGGGTATAGTGTTTGAATTAGGGTTTTGATTTAAAAATAGGGTTTTGGGTCAAAAATAGGGTTAGAATATCGGTTTTGTGTAACAATTAGGACATTGGGTTTAAATTATGGTATAGGGGTTTGAATTAGGGTTTGAGTTCAAAATATGGTTTTGGGTCAAAAATAGGGTTAGAATTAGGGTTTTGGGTTTAAATTAGGGTTTAGGGATTGAATAGTTTTGGGTCAATATTAGAGCTTTGGGTTAAAATTTGGGTGTTGGGTCAAAATTTGTGTATTGGGTCCAAATTAGGGTTTTGGGTCAAAATTTGGGTATAGGGTTTGAATTATTATTTTGAGTTAAAAATAGGGGTTTGGGTCAAAAATAGGGTTCTGGGTCAAAAGAGGTTTTTGGATCAAAATTAGTTTTTAGTGTTTGAATTAGGGTTTTGAGTTAAAAATAGGGTTAGAATTAGGGTTTTGGGTCAAAATTAGAGCTTTGGGTTAAAATTTGGGTGTTGGGTCAAATTTTGTGTATTGGGTCTAAAATAGGGTTTTGGGTCAAAATTTGGGTATAGGGTTTGAATTAGGGTTTTGAGTTAAAAATAGGGTTATAATTAGGGTTATGGGTCACAATTAGAGCTTTGGGTTAAAATTTGGGTGTTGGGTCAAAATTTGTGTATTGGGTCCAAATTAGGATTTTGGGTCAAAATTTGGGTATAGGGTTTGAATTAGGGTTTTGAGTTTAAAATAGGGTTATACGTCAAAAATAGGGTGAGAATTAGGGGTTTGGGTCAAAATTTGGGTTATGGGTCCAAATTTGGGTTCGAATTTGGGTTTTGAGTTTAATTTGGGTTTCAATTAGGGTTTGGATTAGGGTTTTGGGTCCAAGTATAGGGTCAAAATTTGGGTATAGGGTTTGAAATAAGGTTTTGAGTTAAAGATAGGGTTTTGGATCAAAATTAGGGTATAGTGTTTGAATTAGGGTTTTGATATAAAAATAGGGGTTTGGGTCAAAAGTAGGGTTAGAATTAGGGTTTTGGGTCAAAATTTGGGTTCTTGGTACAAAAGAGGATTTTGGATCAAAATTAGTTTTTAGGGTTTGAATTAGGGTTGAGTTTAAAATAGGATTAGAATTAGGGTTTTGGGTCAAAATTAGAGCTTTGGGTTAAAATTTGGGTGTTGGGTCAAATTTTGTGTATTGGGTCCAAAATAGGGTGTTGGGTCAAAATTTGGGTATAGGGTTTGAATTAGGGTTTTGAGTTAAAAATAGGGTGTTGGGTCAAAATTAGGGTATAGTGTTTGAATTATGGTTGAGTTAAAAATAGGGTTTTGGGTCAAAATTAGGGTATAGTGTTTGAATTATGGTTGAGTTAAAAATAGGGTGTCGGGTAAAAATTTGGTCTTGGGTCAAATTGAGGGTTTAGGTTTGAAATCGTGGTTTGCGTTTAAAATAGGGTTTTGGGTCCAAAATAGGGTTAGAATTAGGGTTTTGGGTAAAAATTAGGGCTTTGGGTTATAATAAGGGTTTTGGGTCAAAATTAGGGTTTTGGGTCAAAATTTGGGTATAGGGTCAAAATTTGGGTATAGGGTTTGAAATAAGGTTTTGAGTTAAAGATAGGGTTTTGGATCAAAATTAGGGTATAGTGTTTGAATTAGGGTTTTGATTTAAAAATAGGGTTTTGGGTCAAAAATAGGGTTAGAATATGGGTTTTGTGTAAAAATTAGGGCATTGTGTTAAAATTACGGTATAGGGTTTGAATTAGGGTTTTGATTTAAAAATATGGTTTTGGGTCAAAAATAGGGTTAGAAGTAGGGTTTTGGTTAAAATTAGGGTTTCGGGTCAAAATTAGGGTTCTGTGTCAAATTTAGGGTTTTGTGTCAAAATTAGGGTTTAGGGTTCAAAATTAGGGTTTCGGTTCAAAATTAGGGTGCTCGGTCAAATTTAGGGTCAAAATAATGGTTTAGGGTTTTAAGTTTAAAATAGGGTTTTGGGCTAAAAATAGGGTTATAATTAGGGTTTTGGATCAAAATTTGGGTTCTGGGTCCAAATAAGGGTTTGAAATCGGGTTTTGAGTTTACAATAGGATTTTGGGTCAAAAATACGGTTGGAATTTGGGTTTTTGGTAAAAAATTAGGGCTTTGGGTGAAAATTTGGGTTTTGGGTCAAAATTTGGGTATAGTGTTTGAATTAGGGTTTTTAGTTAAAAATAGGGTTTTGGGTCAAAATTAGGGTATAGTGTTTGAATTATGGTTTTGAGTTAAAAATAGGGTTTTGGGTCAAAAATAGGGTATAGTGTTTGATTTATGGTTTTGAGTTAAAAATAGGGTTTTGGGTCAAAAATAGGGTTAGAATTAGGGTTTTGGGTCAAATTAGGATTTCGGGTCAAAATTTGGGTTATGGGTCCAAATTAGGGTTTTGGATCAAAATTTGGGTTTTGGGTCCAAATTAAGGTTTTGGATCAAAATTAGTTTTCAGGGTTTGAATTAGTGTTTTGAGTTAAAAATAGGATTAGAATTGGGGTCAATATTAGAGGTTTGGGTTAAAATTTGGGTGTTGGGTCAAATTTTGTGTATTAGGTCCAAAATAGGTTTTAGGTCAAAATTTGGGTATAGGGTTTGAATTAGGGTTTTGTCTTAAAAATAGGGTTTTGGGTCAAAATTTGGGTATAGTGTTTGAATTAGGGGTTTGATTTAAAAATAGAGTTTTGGGTCAAAAATAGGGTTAGAATTAGGGTTTTGGGTCAAAATTTGGGTTTCGGGTCTAAATGTGGGTTTTGGATCAAAATTAGTTTTTAGGGTTTGAATTAGGGTTTTGAGTTAAAAATAGGGTTAGAATTAGGGTTTTGGGTCAATATTAGAGGTTTGGGTTAAAATTTGGGTGTTGGGTCAAATTTTGTGTATTAGGTCCAAAATAGGTTTTGGGTCAAAATTTGGGTATAGGGTTTGAATTAGGGTTTTGAGTTAAAAATAGGGTTTTGTCTCAAAATTAGGGTAATGTTTTTGAATTATGGTTGAGTTAAAAATAGGGTTTTGGGTCAAAAATAGTGTTAGAATTAGGGTTTTGGGTAAAATTAGGGTTTCGGGTCAAAGTTTTGGTTTTGGTTCAAATTGACGGTTTAGGTTTGAAATCGCGGTTAGAGTTTAAAATAGGGTTTTGGGTAAAACTTAGGGCTTTGGGTTATAATTAGGGTTTTGGGTCAAAAATAGGGTTTTGGGTCAAAATTTGGGTATAGGGTTTGAATTAGGGTTTTGAGTTAAAGATAGGGTTTTGGGTCAAAAAAAGGGTATAGTGTTTGAATTAGGGTTTTGATTTAAAAATAGGGTTTTGGGTCAAAAATAGGGTTAGAATATGGGTTTTGTGTAAAAATTAGGGCATTGTGTTAAAATTAGGGTATTGGGTCAAATTATGGGTATAGGGTTTGAATTAGGGTTTTGAGTTAAAAATAGGGTTTTGGGTCAAAATTAGGGTATAGTGTTTGAATTATGGTTTTGAGTTTAAAATAGGGTTTTGGTTCAAAAATAGCGTTAGAATTAGGGTTTTGGGTCAAAATTAGAGCTTTGGTTAAAATTTGGGTGTTGGGTCAAATTTTTGTTTATTGGGTCCAAATTAGGGTTTTGGGTCAAAATTTGGGTATAGTGTTTGAAATAGGGTTTTGAGTTTAAAATAGGGTTATCCGTTAAAAATTGGGTGAGAATTAGGGTTTTGGGTCAAAATTTGGGTTATGGGTCCAAATTTGGGTTCGAATTAGGGTTTTGAGTTTAAATTTGGGTTTGAATTAGGGCTTTGGGTTAAAATTAGGGTTTTGGGTCCAAATTAGGGTTATGGGTCAAAATTAGGATATAGGGTTTGAATTAGGGTTTTGACTTAAAAATAGGGTTTTGGGTCAAAATTGGGTTAGAATTAGTGTTTTGGGATAAAATTAGGGTTTTGAGTAAAAATTAGGGTTCTGGGTCAAATTTAGGGTTTAAGGTCATAATGGTTTAGGCTTTGAATTAGGGTTTTGAGTTAAAGATAGGGTTTTGGGTCAAAAATAGGGTTAGAATTAGGGTTTTGGGTAAAATTAGGGTTTCGGGTCAAAATTTGGGTCCTGTGTTGAATTGAGGGTTTAGTTTTGAAATCAGGTTTTGAGTTTAAAATAGGATTTTGATTCAAAATAGGGTTAGAACTAGGGTTTTGGGTCAAAATTAGAGATTTGGGTTAAAATTTGGGGGTTGGGTCAAATTTTGTGTGTTGGGTCCAAAATAGGGTTTTGGGTCAAAATTTGGGTATAGGGTTTGAATTAGGGTTTTGTGTTAAAAATAGGGTTTTGGGTCAAAATTTGGGTATAGTGTTTGAATTAGGGTTTTTATTTAAAAATAGGGTTTTGGGTCAAAAATAGGGTTATAATTAGGGTTTTGGGTCAAAATTTGGGTTCCGGGTCTAAATGAGGGTTTTGGATCAAATTTAGTTTTTAGGGTTTGAATTAGGGTTTTGAGTTAAAAATAGGGTTAGAATTAGGGTTTTGGGTCAATGTTAGAGGTTTGGGTTAAAATTTGGGTGTTGGGTCAAATTTTGTGTATTAGGTCCAAAATAGGTTTTTGGTCAAAATTTGGGTATAGGGTTTGAATTAGGGTTTTGATTTAAAAATAGGGTTTTGTCTCAAAATTAGGGTATAGTGTTTGAATTATGGTTGAGATAAAAATAGGGTTTTTGGTCAAAAATAGTGTTAGAATTAGGGTTTTGGGTAAAATTAGGGTTTCGGGTCAAAGTTTTGGTTTTGGGTCAAATTGAGGGTTTAGGTTTGAAATCGCGGTTAGAGTTTAAAATAGGGTTTTGGGTAAAAATTAGGGCTTTGGGTTATAATTAGGGTTTTGGGTCAAAAATAGGGTTTTGTGTCAAAATTTGGGTATAGCGTCAAAATTTGGGTATATGGTTTGAATTAGGGTTTTGAGTTAAAGATAGGGTTTTGGGTCAAAATAAGGGTATAGTGTTTGAATTAGGGTTTTGATTTAAAAATAGGGTTTTGGGTCAAAATAGGGTTACAATATGGGTTTTGTGTAAAAATTAGGGCATTGTGTTAAAATTAGGGTATTGGGTCAAATTATGGGTATAGGGTTTGAATTAGGGTTTTAAGTTAAAAATAGGGTTTGGGTCAAAATTAGGGTATAGTGTTTGAATTATGGTTTTGAGTTTAAAATAGGGTTTTGGGTCAAAAATAGGGTTAGAATTAGGGTTTTGGGTCAAATTAGGGTTTCGGGTCAAAATTTGGGTTCTGGGTCCAAATTAGGGTTTTGGATCAAAATTACTTTTTATGGTTTGAATTAGGGTTTTGATTTAAAAATAGGGTTATAATTAGGGTTTTGGGTCAAAATTTTGAGCTTTGGGTTAAAATTTCCGTGTTGGGTCAAATTTTGTGTATTGGGTCCAAATTAGGGTTTTGGACCAAAATTTGGGTATAGGGTTTGAATTAGGGTTTTGAGTTTAAAATAGGGTTATGCATCAAAATTAGGGTGAGAATTAGGGTTTTGGGTCAAAATTTGGGTTATGGGTCCAAATTAGGGTTCGAATTAGGGTTTTGAGTTTAAATTTGGGTTTGAGTTAGGGCTTTGGGTTAAAATTAGGGTTTTGGGTCAAAATTAGGGTTTTCGGTCAAAATTAGGGTTTAGGGTCATAATTAGGGTTAGAATAAGGGTTTTGGGTCAAAATTTGGGTTCTGGGTCTAAATGAGGGTTTTGAATCAAAATTAGTTTTTAGGGTTTGATTAGGGTTTTGAGTTAAAAATAGGGTTATAATTAGGGTTTTGGGTCAATATTAGAGCTTTGCGTTAAAATTTGGGTGTTGGGTCAAATTTTGTATATTGGGTCCAAAATAGGGTTTTGGGTGAGAATTTGGGTATAGGGTTTTGAGTTAAAAATAGGGTTTTGGGTAAAAAATAGGGTTCTGGGTTAAATCTAGGGTTTAGGGTCAAAATTAGGGTTTAGAGTTTGAATTAGGGTTTTGAGTTAGAATTAGGGTTTTGGGTAAAAAATAAGGTTAGAATTAGGGTTTTGGGTTAAAATTAGAGTTTCGGGTCTAAATTAGGGTTTTGGGTTCAAAATTAGGGTTTTGACTTAAAAATAGGGGTTTGGGTCAAACATTGGGTTATAATTAGGGTTTTGGGTTAAATTTAGGCTTTCGGGTCAAAATTAGGGTTCTAGGTCAAATTTAGGGTTTAGGGTCAAAATAAGGGTATTGGCTTTGAATTAGGGTTTTGAGTTAAAAATAGGGTTATAATTAGGTTTTTGGGTCAAAATTAGAGCTTTGGGTTAAAATTTGGGTGTTGGGTCAAAATTTGTGTATTGGGTCCAAATTAGGGTTTTGGGTCAAAATTTGGATATTGGGTTTGAATTAGGGTTTTGAGTTTAAAATAGGGTTATCACTAGTGCAATAAGTGCTTTTTACGTCAGTTAAAATTGATTTTTTACGTTAGAATACTGACTGACGTAAATACAGCTGACGTTAATAGTTAATATTTTAACGTCAGTTGAGAACTGACGTTAAATATAAAACTATTAACGTCAGTTCTTTAACACAACTGACGTTAAACATAAAACTATTAACGTCAGTTCTTTAAGACAACGGACGTTAATTTTGTTAAAACTAACGTAAGTTGTTATAAAGAACTGACGTTAAAGGTTTAATTTTAATGCCAGTTGTTTATTTCAACTGACGTTAATAGTATACTGTATATTTTATAAAATACTATTAACGTCAGTTGTTTGATACAACTGACGTTAATAGATTTTTTTTTTAAATTCAGTTTTAAAATATCACTCCCCTCAGCTATCCCTGCATTCAGTAAATATCCCAGTGACACAGAATATTACACACATTACAGAATTGCAAAGGAAAAATGGAACAACGGGGGGACTTAAAACCAAAACCCATGTATATATATAAATAAATTTTAGTTCCAATGTCTAAAAAATAAAACTACCAATCTAAGGATATATATATACATGTTATTAATTAGTTTTTAAACTCTAACAAAAAAACTATTTATCTAAGTATTGCGGAGGTATCTTGTCAATTCCTTTTTCAGCTGCATACTTGAAGAAGAATTCAGCGAAGCGCATCCTCAAGTCTCTTAACTCATCTTCTTGAATAGGCGATTGGTCGTTAAATGCCTACACACGTTCAAATAATAACAATAACATCAATGCAAGTCATCTTCAAAACTATAATATATAATTTAACAAGCTGTTTAAATATTACCTTATTCCATCCATCCGTAATAGATGTGGAGACTATGTTCAGCATCACATAATAGCCGCACGACCATCCGTCATTTTGAAATCGAGACTATCAACAAAATTAATTTCAATGTCAGTTGAATATACATATAAATTAGTAATTATAATATTAATTATCTGATAAATAAACTACCAAACCTTGATGATGTTCCATACAGGGTTTGCTTTAGCCTTAGAAGTCCTACTGCTCCAGTTGGCGCAACTTATGCTACTCGCCTTCAGCGCGCTATCATAAACAAATAATCATGTCGATCAATTAACAAATTCATATATCATGTGTGTAATAAACTAAAAACAACTGATATTAAAACTTAAATTAAATTTAAGATTAGTTACTTACTTATTTACAGCTTCCAACACCACCTGTGGCGGCTGTTGGTGGAGAGAGCAATAGAATATGACAGTATGCCTAGACGGGTGAAGTACGAACAACTGCCAATGGATTTTCATACATTAGGGAGCCAGATATAATTCTTTCTGATTGTCTCCCAACAAGTTCCCTAAGTATTTACTCAATGCATCGCCAGCAAAGAAATCGGGCAGAAGGATTGACGGATCTAAGAAGCCGTAAATTGATGCAATGCCCTTATCAAGCTGAAGACGATGGAGATACCTAAGATATGAAAAGGTGTGGATGTTAATTACATAATATATATATTGAAATTAAAATAAATTATTAAATGTAAAAATACCAAAAATAAATAAGTTATAAAATTAACTTACGTGCACCAGAGACTCAAAACATTGTTGTTCATCCAGACGTTATTTCTGCAGGCGTTCCGGAGATCGTCACCACAGAAGGAAAATATCCTCCGTTGATCTGGGCGTGCCACCCATCCATCATGATCCAATGGACATTCAAAAATATCAAATGCATAATCCTCACCAAGTGAGAACAAACGAGTGATAGGTGACAGCGACACCGACGTCGACGTCGACTTGGCCTTCAATTTAGGAAAAATAAAATAGATAAGTTGTTGATAATTAAAAAAAACACAAGTAATTATTTGACTAATTTGGACATTAATAATGAATACATACCTTTGTTAACATTTCGAGCTCACGTCGTTTGGAGTCCAACTCAAGCTCACGCCTTTTCATTTCCAACTCATGCTCATGTCGTTGGACTTCGAACTCCCGCTCCTTAGCTGCCAACTCATCGTCCTCCACATGTGACCTACTAAAACTCTCTTTTGTACTCACATGTGAAGGGTTGGCATGCCCTACTGTGTGCTGGGATGTACCGACGGAGGAAAGCTCTCTGGCAATCGCCTGCTTGAATTCTGGGTTGGATATTAAGCTTTGCATCAGATGTGTTGTAATAGCTGGGTTGGACATGAGGTGCTGAGTAATGTCAGCCAAAATTGATGCTTCATCGACCACCCGCTTTCGTGAAGCAGACTTGCCATAATATTCTTTGATGGTCACGTTCCCAGGAACACCGAGATCCCGACCAGGATGGTCTTTCTTGCCTAGAGCAGTCATCAAGACGTCCCGCCGTCCAGAAGGGACGAATGAGCCCTGGGAGGATTGTGCTTTAAGATCCATCTACAATGAAAAAAATGAAAAAATGTGCAAGTGAAAAGTGTTGCAAATATCTATACAAATATCAATTGAAATCAAGTTAATTATTTACCTACAATCTTATCTGCCACTTAGCGAGTGGAATCAACTTTAAAAGATCCCATCTTTGTCATGCGACCGGCTAACCAGACATCCTCGCGGTCGATGTCCGACGGAGGACTTAATGGTGTGCCCTCAGGCACCTCTCTTCTTTCAATCCTAGCAGATTGCTCTTCCTGCTTCGCCCTCAGCCTATCCACCATCATCTGCTCGATCCGAGTCTGGTACCCACCCTGAGACATGGTCTGGCGGTGGACGTTCTTCGCCTGATTCTGCCGACCCTTATTTGCCTTAGCCTATTCAAACAAAAACACATAATTAAATACAGTTAAATGATCTATAAGAAGCATACAAAATTAACTTAATCAACCAACCTGAAATTCTCCATCCTGTCGACTCCTGGCAAACATATCCCAAGTATCCTGATCAATCCAGGGATAATCCGAGAACATTTTATCAAGCCGCTTCTTCCCAGATACATAGTACCTGGTAAGATCATGCTTGAACCCATTCCAATGCTTTGATGCCATTTTCATACATTTATGACGATGATCCTCGTCATTTGGCACAGTCCAAGCTACCTACACATTAAATACATAACAACTGGATGGATTATAACTCGGATAATTATCTAATAATGTAAATCAAACGAATGTAAAGGTAAAATACCGCGATAGCCTCCCAAATATGATCCTTAACGTTCTGTGGAACGTCATTCCAGTGGTTGTAGTTGATGCTTACGTGCTGCTTCGCTTGTAGAAACACCCACTTATTAAATTCTTTAGCACGAGGTCCCTGGGCATTTAGATTAGCATCGAAGGACACATCAAGCTTCTGTCCCCTTTGCCTGTCCTTCTCTAGTTTCTTCAACGAGATGGATCCTCTACCCCGTTTCCTATGAGCCTGTGATGTCTGTATGGACAAAAAAAAATGATAAAATAGAGGGTTGTAACATTATAAACTTACATTAAAAAGAAGGACTAAAGATAGTATATAACATGTAAACTTACACTAGAATCAGGCGTAGGCGTGATCGGGTCCTGCGAAGTCCCCACAGCGTCCTCCCGTGCATGTGGGCTATCCGACTGATCCATATGTATGCCTGTTCAGAAACAATATATATGTATTAACAATGGATATAACTCAAAATAAATACAGAAGTATAAATAGAAATAACTAGATAGGTCATGTAGATATACAAAACATCTATCCAATATAAGGACAATACGGGAGATTGAAAACTATAGTTTTTGAAGATTGCCAAGCACTGGTCACGGCCTGGCAGTGATGTCCATCACGGCCGTAACGTGCCAAATGAACCAGACCCTCATAGGCCGTGATGAGCATCACGGCCTAGCCGTGATGAGCATCACGGTCGTGACAGATCAACCAGCAGAGCAACGTGCACTCAAAACCAAAAATATAGACATTCCAAACAACTCAAACTCACGGTTTCAAGTTTCAACTATTGACACTACAATTTCAACATACACTCAAAACAAAAAATAGAGACATTCCAAACAACTCAAACTCACAGTTTCAAGTTTCAACTACTGAGACTACAGTTTCAACATACACTCAAAACCAAAAATAAAAAAATATGCCCTAAAGACTCACCAGAAATAGGTGCTCGCGTGGTGGTGGGGAGGGGAGCTCGAGTGGTGACAAACGTTCGATGTGGTTACTGAGAGCAGAGGGACAAGGAGAGTTAGTGCACGGGAAAGGGAAAGAGAGATGTCAAGTTATTACAAAGAATGAGCGGGAAAGACAGAGTTAGGGGTTAAGAGTGTACCTCACGGTGGTGGCGAAGAAGCCCTCGCGGTGGTTGCGGTGGATATGAGCTCGTGATTATGGCAGAGTGAGAGTGAAAGTGAGGGTT
Source organism: Sophora flavescens (assembly GCA_030762895.1). NCBI lineage: Eukaryota > Viridiplantae > Streptophyta > Magnoliopsida > Fabales > Fabaceae > Sophora > Sophora flavescens. The sequence goes on from CM061065.1 coordinate 162,143,008, forward strand.
GAGAGTGAGGGTCGAGAGTGAGGGTTGAGCGTGATGAAAAGAGAAAAGAGACGTACAGAGCGAAGTGCAGAAGGCGCGCGGGTGTAAACTTTATAATCAAAATAAAACAACATTTTACGTCAGTTGTTTGTAAAAACTGACGTTAAAGGACATTTAATTAACGTCAGTTGTATTAAGAAACTGACGTTACAAATAAAAAAACTTTTAACGTCCGATGTTGAAGACAACTGACGTTAAAAGTGTTCTGCAAAAACATTAATTCCTTTGACTACTGTGCTACCTACCCCTGAGCATTATGTTTATAGATAAGTTTTCAAGAAAATCAGAGAGACTCTATTTTAATTTTCACAAGAATATGTTTACTAATTCAAGCTAATTAATGAAGATTAAACATAAACTTTTTTTTAAAAAAAAAGTTTAGAAATAAACAACACTATATATATGGAGTGACCTGCGTTAAGGGTGACAACAGGGCATTTCAGATAGGGATATAGGATTATTTACGTCAGCTAGTTATTTAACTGAAAATCACACTTTTAACGTCAGTTGTTTAAAAAACTGACGTTAAAAATAAATATTTTTTTTAAAAAACACTTTTAATGTCAGTTGTATTAAATAACTGACGTTAAAAGTTTATTAGTTTCTGCAAATACATTCATTCCTTTGACTACTGTGCTACTTACCCATTCACCTTGTAACCTAATCCTCTTAATGAGCATTAAGTTTTTAGATAAGTTTTCAAGAAATTCAGGTAGTCTATCTTCTCTATATAAAGAACCATATTCTTCCGTAGATCGTCTGCTCTGCATATTACACCCCCCTCTTTTCCTCTATATTTCGTGCTTTTTCCTTCACAATATGCCTCTATCATATTTGAGGTGTTGTTATTTCTTCCTATTCCTAGACTTAAAGGTCTCTGTCTTAATGGTAAAAAAACTTCTGAGGTTGAGTAAATCACATAACATGGATGGTAAGGTTGGGTGAATCACGTAATGTGATTCCCTCACTTTATTTCATCCCCGTCATCCCTTTCACTTTGCTTTGGAAGCAAGTGACTGTGGATTCAAGACGATGCATCAAGGAATTCCAGTGAAGGAGAAGATGCAAAGATCCATTTCAGTGTGGATTCACTTTGCATCATGGAATTCAAGTGAGGGACGAGATGCATCCATTGGAGTTTTTGAGGATAGGACTGAGAAGAAAATGATGTTGAAGCAAAACTTTTTTATATTTTAGGGCTATGTTGCAGAATTTTTTTATCTTTTAATCATGTAATTGTAACTTATGAATCGCTTCAATGAGATACGATTTGATTATACATTTAACTTGTTTTATGTTAAGTGTTTATTTATTTTAATTTGCACAAGAATTTGTTTACTAATTCAAGCTAATTAATGAAGATTAAAAATAAACTTGTTTAAAAAAAGTTTAGAAATAAACTGCATTATATATATGGAGTGACCTGCGTTAAGGGTGACAACAGGGCATGGGATATAGGATTATTTACGTCAGCTATTTATTTAACTGAAGTAAAAATCAAACTTTTAACGTCAGTTGTATAAACAACTGACGTTAAAAATAAATATTTTTTATTTTAAAAACACTTTTAACGTCAGTTGTATTAAACAACTGACGTTAAAGGTATATAAGTTTCTGCAAAAACACTCATTACTTTGACTACTGTGCTACTTACCCATTCACCTTGGAACCTAATCCTCTTAATGATCAACTTAATTTTTTAGCAAGCTACCACGCCTAGTAACTTCATCCTCTGCTCCAATAAATAGCTTCCTTTTAAGGGTGACAACAAGGCATGGGATATAGGATTATTTACGTCAGCTATTTATTTAACTGAAGTAAAAATCAAACTTTTAATGTCAGTTGTATAAACAACTAACGTTAAAAATAAATATTTTTTATTTTAAAAACACTTTTAACGTCAGTTGTATTAAGCAACTGACGTTAAAGGTATATAAGTTTCTGCAAAAACATTCATTCCTTTGACTACTGTGCTACTTACCCATTCACCTTGGAACCTAATCCTCTTAATGATCAACTTAATTTTTTAGCAAGTTACCACGCCTAGTAACTTCATCCTCTGCTCCAATAAATAGCTTCCTTCCTTCCTTTTATTTTTCTGCTTCACAATATGGCTCTGCCATGGAGATTAACTTCATCACTCTATCTTCCTATTCCTAGACTCAAATGTCTTTGTCTTAATGGTCAAACAACTTTTGAGGTTGTGCAAATCACATAACATGGGTGATAAGGTTCTGTAAATCACATAATGCGAGTTGCTCACCTTATCATCCTTCCGGAGAATCGGCTGCTACAATTCCAAAACCTAAGCTTATGAATGACCACATTATCAGCATGTACCTCGATTCCAACATGAGTAACACCATCACTGCTAGACATGGTCACATTCGGAGTTTTCCCTTTGGCATATTTCATAAAACTCTATGATGGGATGTAGCTTTAATGTTTCGGGTGTAATAAGGGGTTCCAAAAGTGGCCTTATGCTTTGCCACACAACCTCCTCATTGAATTCTGGAAAACTCAGTCGCTCGACTCTCCTCTCTTGCTCACCCGTGAAGGGAACGAAGCCTTAACAAATGTTTAGGATTTTAAACCCTTTCAATGTAAATTTTTATAGGATTTTAAACCCTTTCAATCTTCTCAGACGATCAGTATTACACTTCATGAATGAGATCCAGTTTGGGTTATTGATTCAACTTATACTTCGCACATATATTTTAGTTTTCAAAACAGAAACAGAAAACATCAAAGCAATTGTGAAACTGAAACTTTGAGGAAGGCAATGCGGAAGGGTACGTATACTAGATAAAAAAATTATTAAAATAACCTTTAACGTTAGTTGTTGTAAGGACTGACGTTAAAAGTGAAGTGACTCACTTTTAACGTTAGTTCGATAAAGAACTGATGTTAAAAGGTTCACTTTTAACGTGGGTTGTTTATTGAACTGACGTTAAAAGTGAGTCACTTCACTTTTAACGTCAGTCCTTACAACAATCGACGTTAAAATTGAATTAATGAAGTCTGATATTTACAAAACTGCCACCGCCCCCTTTTTAACATCTAGCTTTTGGTTAACTGACGTAAACCTTTACCGTCTAATGTATATTTTCCACTAGTGTATCCGTCAAAAATAGGGTGAGAATTAGGGTTTTGGGTCAAAATTTGGGTTATGGGTCCAAATTAGGGTTCGAATTAGGGTTTTGAGTTTAAATTCGGGTTTGAATTAGGGCTTTGGGTTAAAATTAGGGTTTTGGGTCCAAATTAGGGTATAGGGTTTGAATTAGGGTTTTGACTTAAAAATAGGGTTTTGGGTCAAAAATTGGGTTAGAATTAGGGTTTTGGGTCAAAATTAGGGTTTTGAGTAAAAATTAGGGTTCTGGGTCAAATTTAGGGTTTAGGGTCATAATGGTTTAGGCTTTGAATTAGGGTTGAGTTACAAATAGGGTTTTGGGTCAATAGTAGTGTTAGAATTTGGGTTTTGGGTCAAAATTAGAACTTTGGGTTAAAATTTGGGTGTTGGGTCAAATTTTGTGTATTGGGTCCAAAATAGGGTTTTGGGTCAAAATTTGGGTATAGGGTTTGAATTAGGGTTTTGTGTTAAAAATAGCGTTTTGGGTCAAAATTATGGTATAGTGTTTGAATTAGGGTTTTGATTTAAAAATAAGGTTTTGGGTCAAAAATAGGGTTAGAATTAGGGTTTTTGGTCAAAATTTGGGTTCTGGGTTTAAATGAGGGTTTTGGATCAAAATTAGGTTCTAGGGTTTTGAGTTAAAAATAGGGTTAGAATTAGGGTTTTGGGTCAATATTAGAGGTTTGGGTTAAAATTTGGGTGTTGGGTCAAATTTTGTGTATTGGGTCCAAAATAGGGTTTTGGGTCAAAATTTGGGTATAGGGTTTGAATTAGGGTTTTGAGTTTAAAATAGTGTTTTGTATCAAAATTTGCGTATAGTGTTTGAATTATGGTTGAGTTAAAAATAGGGTTTTGGGTCAAAAATAGTGTTAGAATTAGGGTTTTGGGTAAAATTAGGGTTTCGGGTCAAAATTTGGGTCCTGTGTTGAATTGAGGGTGTAGGTTTGAAATCGGGTTTTGAGTTTAAAATAGGATTTTGGGTCAAAATAGGGTTAGAATTAGGGTTTTGGGTCAAAATTAGAGCTTTGGGTTAAAATTTGGGTGTTGGGTCAAATTTTGTGTATTGGGTCCAAAATAGGGTTTTGGGTCAAAATTTGGGTTTTGAGTTAAAAATAGGGTTTTGGGTCAAAATTAGGGTATAGTGTTTGAATTATGTTTTTGAGTTAAAAATAGGGTTTTGGGTCAAAAATAGGCTTAGAATTACGGTTTCGGGTCAAAATTTTTGTTCTGGGTCAAAAATAGAATTAGGTTTTTGCGACAAAATTTGGGTTCTGGGTCCAAATTAGTGTTTTTGGTCAAAAATCGAATTAGTTTTTTGGGTCAAAATTTGGGTTCTGGGTCCAAATTAGTGTTTTGGATCAAAATTAGTTTTTAGGGTTTGAATTAGGGGTTTGAGTTAAAAATAGGGTTATAATTGGGGTTTTGGGTCAAAATCAGAGCTTTGGGTAAAAATTAGGGATTTGGGTTAAAATTAGGGTTTTGGATCCAAATTTGGTTTTTGGGTCAAAATTAGGATAGTGTTTGAATTATGGTTTTGAGTTAAAATACGGTTTTGGGTCAAAAATAGGGTTAGAATTAGGGTTTGGGGTTAACATTAGGGTTTCTGATCAAATTTAGGGTTTAGGTTTTGAAATAGGGTTGAGTTTTAAATAGGGTTTTGGGTCAAAAATAGGGTTAAAATTAGGGTTTTGGATTAAAATTACGGTTTCGGTTCAAAATTAGGGTTCTGGGTTGAATTTAGGGTTTAGGGTCAAAATTATTGTTTAGGGTTTAAATTGGGTTGAGTTTAAAATAGGTTCCTGGGTCAAAATAGGGTTAGAATTAGGGTATTGGGTAAAAATTAGGGCTTTGGGTTAAAATTAGGGTTTTAGGTCAAAATTTGGGTTTTGGATCACAATTAGGGTTTTGGGTCTAAATTTGGGTATAGTGTTTGAATTAGGGTTTTGAGTTAAAAATAGGGTTTTGGATCAAAATTAGGGTATAGTGTTTGAATTAGGCTTTTGATTTATAAATTTGGTTTTGGGTCAAAAATAGGGTTGAATTAGGGTTTTGGGTTAAAATTATGGTTTAGGGTCAAAATTAGGGTGCTGGGTTTTTTGTTTAAAATAGGGTTTTGGGTCAAAATTTGGGTTCTGGGTCCAAATTAGGGTTTTGGATCAAAATTAGTTTTTAGGGTTTTGAGTTAAAAATAGAGTTACAATTTGGGTTTTGGGTAAAAATTAGCGCTTTGGGTTAAAATTTGGGTTTTGGGTCTAATTTTGGGTATAGTGTTTGAATTAGGGTTTTGAGTTAAAAATAGGGTTATGGGTCAAAAATAGGGTTAGAATTAGTGTTTTGGGTTAAAATTAGGTTTTGGGTCAAAATTTGGGTTCTGGATCCAAATTAGGGTTTTGGGTCAAAATTTGGGTATAGGGTTTGAATTAGGGTTTTGATTTAAAAATAGCGTTTGGGTTTTGTTAGAATTAGGGTTTGGGGCCAAAAATTAGGTTCTGGGTCAATTTTGGGTGTAGGGTCAAAATTAGGGTTTAGGGTTTGAAATTGGGTTTTTAGTTCAAAATAGGGTTTTGGGTCAAAAATAGGGTTAGAATTATGGTTTTGGGTTAAAATTAGGGTTTTGGTTCAAAATTTGGGTTATGGGTCCAAATTAGGGTTTTGGATCAAAATTAGTTTTTAGGGTTTGAATTAGGGTTTTGAGTTAAAATTTGGGTATAGGGTTTAAATTAGGGTTTTGAGTTTAAAATAAGGTTTTGGATCAAAAATAGGGTTAGAATTACGGTTTTGGGTCAAAATTTGGGTTATTCGTCCAAATTAGGGTTTTGGATCAAAATTAGTTTTTAGGGTTTGAATTAGGGTTTAAATTAGGGATTTGGGTTAAAATTAGGGTTTTGGGTCAAAATTACGGTATAGGGTTTGAATTAGGGTTTAGACTTAAAAATACGGGTTTGGGTCAAAAATTGAGTTATAATTAGGGTTTTGCGTTAAAATTAGGATTTCGGGTCAAAATTAGGGTGTTGGGTCAAAACTATGGTTTAGGGTTTTTAGTTTAAAATAGGGTTTTGGGTCAAAAATAGACTTAGAATTAGGGTTTTGGGTCAAAATTTGGGTTCTGGGTTCAATTTAGGGTTTTGGATCCAAATTAGTTTTTAGGGTTTGAATTAGGGTTGAGTTAAAAATAGGGTTGGAATTAGGGTTTGGGGTCAAAATTAGGACTTTGGGTTAAAATTAGGGTTTTGGGTCAAAATTAGGGTTTTGGGTCAAAATTAGGGTAGTGTTTTAATTAGGGTTTTAAGATAAAACCCTAATTAAAACACTAGGAAAAGGTGAGCAGCCAATCAAGGTGAATGAATTGAGAGCCAAGTTATCGGCCTTGTGGAAACCTTTGAATCAATGGGCAATGATCTCCCTAGGAAAAGGTTTTTATGAATTTTCTTTCGCTTCTGTAGAGGACCTCCGTAGTGTCTGGGTAATTGGTCAATGGAATCTCAATCCGGGAATTCTACGTTTGTCCTCTTGGACACCAGATTTCAACCCGTACAATCAAAAGCAATCCTCTGCACAGTGTTGGGTCCGCATCTTTGGGCTGCCTAAAGAATATTGGAGACCGAAAATTATTTTTGCAATTGCGGGTGGTTTGGGTATTCCTATCAGTCTCGATGAAGCCACGAGCAAGAAGACTTTCGGCTATTTTGCAAGGGTACTGGTTGATATAGATTTAAAGGCGAAACTGCATGGTCATGTCATTGTGGAGAGAGAGGAACATGATTTTGTTGTTAATATCGAATACGAAAAGCTCCCTGCTTTTTGTACTTTCTGCCAGAATATTGGCCATTCTATCGCTAATTGCAAACGGATGAATGGCAGTAACGCGTGTATTCATTCTGAACGCCCACCAGTGAGAAATTCCCGCAAGATTTATGTGCCTAAGAATACTGATCAGAACACTACTGTGATTAACTCTCAGCGTCAGACCCTTGTCAACAATGGCGTTGCTGCAACTTTGGATCCTGAAGGTGTTCCGAATGTGGTTGCCTTGGCTAATAATGCAGATTCTGTTTCTGCAGAATTTCTGGATCACCAACCCGCAGCACAACGAATTGTCGATCCAGTTGCTACGGCCAATAATGTTGAATTTGTTTCTGCAGATTGCCCGGATCTCCATCCAGAATTTGAGGGAATCGCTGGGACAGATGTGAACCCCCTTGCTGGTTTTGTTGCAGCGCCTGACATTAATCTGATCCAACAGCCAGTGGTTGCTGTGGAATTTATTTCAGAACAGCAACGAATTCAGAATGGCGAGTTGGACTCTCCAATTGGTGCAATAAATTCTGTTTCTGCCTCTATGGTTGGTACTTGTGGTGGAAGACTCTCTACAATCTTCGAATAACGTAAATATTTGTCATTAGGAATTCCGCCTCTGCTTCATTCGAGATTCTGTTTTGCAAACTCCTATTGCAATTGACAACCAGATTTCAAATCGAGAATGTGGCTCGAGGACTTGCGGATTGTTGGCGGATTATGGAGTGATCAAATGGAGGAGGAGGAAGATGGGGTTAACCCTCCAAACATTGATCCGGTTCATGATGACTCCCGAGCAGTTAAATATTTGGCGGACAATCAGGATTTTACAGTGGTCCTAAGCAAATCTCAAAAGAAGAAACTTAAGAAAAAGGCTAACCAGAATTTGAAGAAGGATCATCTTAAAGCCCGTCATAGGGCTGGCCCTCATAACTTTGCCTAATGAAGATGCTTTATTGGAACGCTAGAGGCGTTGCCAACCTTGAAACTAGGTTAGTTCTTAAAAGGTTACTGCTTGTGAATAAACCAGAATTTCTTTTCATTGCTGAACCATGGATTAGGATTGATCAATTTCCTAGAAGATTTTTCAGTAGCTTGCATCTTAAGGTTTTTGCGGTTAATGATAGAGATAATTTGGCTCCTAATCTTTGGTGCATTTGCCATGAAAACATTTCTCCGTCTGTTATTAGTAGTTCTACTCAGCATGTCTCTTTTTCCATCAATTGGGAGAATCGCTTGTTATATTGCTCTGCTGTTTATGCGGCCACTAATTATCTTTCCCGTAGGATTTTGTGGAATGAGTTAAATCTGTTGCAGGATAACCACCCAGGATCTTGGTGCTTCATTGGTGATTTTAACGCCATTTTAGGAAATCATGAGCATAGAGGAAGAATAGTTCCGTCTCAAATTTCTTGTAATGATTTCAAAGATTGGTCTGATGTTCATAGCCTCTCTCATCTGCCTACAAGAGGTTCCTTATTCACCTGGTCCAATGGAAGAAGGGGTAACAACCTCACAGAAAAGAGATTGGATAGAGTGGTTTGCAATGATGCTTGGTTGGATTCTTGGACAAGCGTCTCCTGCTGCACCTTAACTAGAAGTAAATCTGATCATTTTCCAATCCTTTTATCACTGGAAACAGCGACCAATTCTTACAGCTCGTCTTTCAAATTCCTCAGAATGTGGGCTCAACATCAGGACTGCAGTGGTATTGTATCGGAAGCTTGGAAGTTGCATGTTGTTGGATGCCCAATGCACATTCTTTCTGAAAAATTAAAGCATCTGAAACATAAGTTGAAGGTCCGGAACAAAGATGTGTTTGGCAATGTTCATGACAGAGTTAGCAAGGCTCAACAGTAGTGGGATGAATTCAAGAGCAAACCTCTGTGCTTGGTTTCTCTGATGACCGATTTGAGCAGGAGAAAGTTGCCCAAATGGAATTAAGTCTTGCTCTTTCATTCCAGGAGGAATTTTGGAGGGAAAAATCCAGAATTGATTGGCACTCCAATGGTGACAGAAACACGTCCTTCTTCCACAAGGTTACTAAATTCAGAAATGCAACCAAAAAAATGTCCGTGTTGAAAAAGGATGGTCTGATTCTGGACAGAAAAGTGGATATAGAATCTCATGTCTGTGAATACTACACTTCACTGTTTGCCTCTGAGAACAACCTGCAGGTGATAATCGGTTTGATTGAGCAAGTCATTTCTCCCGCAGTGAGCCTTGAGGACAACATTATGCTCAACCAATCTGCCCTCTTTGGAGGAAGTAAAAATGCAGTTTTCTCCATGAATGGTAATGGCGCCCCAGACCGGATGGCTTTGGTGCCTTTTTTCTATCAAAGATTCCGGATGTGGTTGGGCATGATGTTTTTGCTGTGTTCTTGATTCTTCCAAAGAGGTTGGATTTTGCCTAATTTCAACTCTAATGTGGTGGTTTTAATTCCCAAGATTCCGGAGGCCGTGTCAATTGATCAAGATAGACCAATCTCCCTGGCAAATTTTAAATTCAAAATTATTACAAAGGTTTTAGCCGACAAAGTTAGTTGTGGTCGCTCCTAAGATTATCTCGGAAAATCAAAGGGGCTTCATCAAAGGTAGACATATACATGACTGCATTGGAGTCGCCTCCAAGTCAGAAACCTTATGCACAAGCGCTCATTTGGAGGTAACATTGCTCTAAAGATTGATATCAAGAAGGCCTTTGACTCTTTAGATTGGAATTTTCTTCTGAAGGTCCTTCACCAGTTTGGATTTGATCCTGTTTTCTGCAATTGGGTGAAAACTATCTTGCTCTCTGCAAAGCTGTCCATTTCAGTTAATGGTAATCCAGTTGGCTTTTTCTCTTGTAAGAGGGGCGTTAGGCAAGGTGATCCCTTGTCCCCCCTCCTTTTTTGTGTAGCTGAGGAAGTACTTAGTAGAGCTATCTCTCTTCTTGTCCAGCAAGGGAAGTTGTTACCTATGTCGAGTCCCAGAGGATACCAAGTCCCTTCTCATGTGCTATATGCTGATGACATCCTAATCTTTTGTAAGGGAACCAAGAGAAACATAGATTGTTTAATGTCTTTGTTCACAAGGTACGGTGAGGCCTCGGGTCAATTGATTAGTTTAGACAAATCCAAAGTCTATCACGGGAATGTTCCATCTAGAAGATTGTCGGAGATTATTAATACCCTTGGTTTTAAACTGGGCCATCTCCCTTTTATTTATCTTGGTGTGCCCCTTTTTAGTGGCAAACCAAAGAAGATTCATCTGATGTATATTGCAGACAAGATCAAGATCAAATTGGCCAATTGGAAGGGTGCAATGTTGTCCGTTATGGGAAGGGTCCAGCTGGTCAAGTCTACAATTCAGGGTATGTTACTCTACTCGTTCCAGATTTATGTTTGGCCAGCTTCCTTGTTAAAACTGCTAGATACCTGGATTAGGGACTTCATTTGGTCGGGTAGCATTGATTCCCGGAAGATAGTCACGGTGGCCTGGAACACATTGTGCTCCCCTTTTGCTGAGGGTGGCCTCGGATTGAGATCCCTTAGCTCTATTAATAAAGCGGCCTTGCTGAAAAGATGCTGGGAGCTAGTTTCTTCGGACAAACAATGGGCGCATCTCCTTCGTGCAAGGGTCTTTTTGAAAAAAACCCCATCCAGTATCACATAAGCTCCTCGATTTGGGCAGGTATGAAAAATCAAATCTCGACTGTCATAGCTAACAGTAGATGGAATGTTGGAAATGGCTTGAATATCAATTTCTGGACTGATTGTTGGCTGTCCAATCCTATTGTTGATCTTCTGGATATCCCGGATAGTGTGCACCATTTATTGCGGGCCAAGGTAGAGGATTTTATTGATCATGGCAAATGGAAGATCCCTTAAGCCATCTTGGAGCGCAACCTCAATCATCATCATCCGAACTCACTATTTATTAGCATCCCTATATCTCCTGTGGAATGACTCATTGTCTTGGGCCGCTTCTAATTCTGGTGAGTTAACCTCGAAAGATG
>CM061065.1:162154470-162176248 GCA_030762895.1 Sophora flavescens
ACCCAAAACACTATTTTTGACCCAAAAAGCCTATTTTTAACTCAAACCCCTAATTCAAAGCCTAAACCCTAATTATGACCATAAACCCTAAATTTGACCCAGAACCCTAATTTTTACTCAAACCCCTAATTTTTACCCAAAACCCTAATTTTAACCCAATTTTTGACCCAAAACCCTATTTTTAAGTCAAAACCCTAATTCAAACCCTATACCCTAATTTTGACCCAAAACCCTAATTTTAACCCAAAGCCCTAATTCAAACCCAAATTGAAACTCAAAACCCTAATTCGAACCCTAAATACTAATTTTGAACCAAAACCCTAATTTGGACCCATAACCCAAATTTGACCCAAAACCCTAATTCTCACCCTATTTTTGACGCATAACCATATTTTAAACTCAAAACCCTAATTCAAACCCTATACCCAAATTTTGATGCAAAACCCTAATTTGGACCCAATACACAAATTTTGACCCAACACCCAAATTTAAACCCAAAGCTCTAATTTTGACCTAAAACCCTAATTATAACCCTATTTTTAACTCAAAACCCTAATTCAAACCCTAAAAACTAATTTTGATCCAAAGCCCTAAATTGGACCCAGAACCCAAATTTTGATCCAAAACCCTAATTCTAACCCTATTTTTGACCCAAACCCCTATTTTTAACTCAAAACCATAATTCAAACACTATACCCTAATTTTGACCCAGAACCATGTTTTAAACTCAAAACCCTAAATCAAACCTAGACCCAAAATTAGACCCAAAACCCTAATTTTAACCCAAAGCCCTAATTTTTACCAAAAACCCATATTCTAACCGTATTTTTGACCCAAAATCTGATTTTAAACTCAACCCGATTTCAACGCCAAGCCCTCAATTCGACACGAAACAAAAAATTTGACCCAAAACCCTAATTCTAACCCTATTTTTGACCCAAAACCCTATTTTTAACTCAAAACGCTAATTCAAAGCCTATACCCTAATTTTGACCCTAAACCCTAAATTTGACCCAGAACCCTAATTTTGACCCGAAACCCTAATCCTAACCCAAAACCCTAATTATAACCCAATGTTTGACCCAAACCCATATTTTTAAGTCAAAAACCTAATTTTGACCCAAAACCCTAATTTAAACCCAAAACCCTAATTGTAACCTTATTTTTGACCCAAAACCCTATTTTTAACTCAAAACCCTAATTCAAACTCTAAACCCTAATTTTGACCCTAAACCCAAAATTTGACCCAGAACCCTATTTTTGACCCAAATCCCTATTTTTAACTCAAAATCCTAATTCAAACCCTATACCCAAATTTTGACCCAAAACCCTAATTTGAACCCAATACACAAATTACGACCCAACACCATATTTTTAACTCAAAACCCTAATTCAAACCCTATACCATAATTTAAACTCAATGTCCAAATTTTTACACAAAACCGATATTCTAACCCTATTTTTGACACAAAACCCTATTTTTAAATCAAAACCCTAATTCAAACACTATACTATCATTAACTCAAAACCCTAACTCAAACCCTATACCTAAATTTTGACCCAAAACACAAATTTTGACCCAAAGCCCTAATTTTTACGCAAAACCCTAATTCTAACCCTATTTTTGACCCAAAACCCTATTTTCAACTCAAACCTCGAATTCAAACCTAAACCCTCAATTTGACCCAGAACCAAAATTTTGGCCCGAAACCCCAATTTTACCGAATACCCTAATTCTAACACTATTTTTTGACGCAAAACACTATTTTTAACTCAAAACCATAATTCAAACACTATACCCTAATTTTGACCCAAAACCCTATTTTTAACTCAAAACCCTAATTCAAACCCTATACCCAAAATTTGACCCAAAACCCTATTTTGGACCCAATACACAAAATTTGACCCAACACCCAAATTTTAAACCAAAGCTCTAATTTTGACCCAAAACCCTAATTCTAACCCTATTTTTGACCCAAAATCCTATTTTAAACTCAAAACCCGATTTCAAACCTAAACTCTCAATTCGACACAGAACCAAATTTTGACCTGAAACTCTAATTTTACCCAAAACCCTAATTCTAACCCAATTTTTGACCGAAAACCCTATTTTTAACTCAAAACCCTAATTCAAAGCCTAAACCCTAATTATGACCCGAAACCCTAAATTTGACCCCAGAACCCTAATTTTTACTCAAAACCCTATTTTAACCCAAAACCCTAATTCTAAAACAATATTTGACCCAAAAACCCTATTTTTAAGTCAAAACCCTAATTCAAACATTATACCATAATTTTGACCCAAAACCCTAATTTTAACCCAAAGCCCTAATTCAAACCCTAATTCAAACCCAAATTTAAACTCAAAACCCTAATTCAAACCCTAAAAACTAATTTTGATCCAAAACCCTAATTTGGACCCATAACCCAAATTTTGACCCAAAACCCTAATTCTAACCCTATTTTTGACCCACAACCCTATTTTAAACTCAAAACCCTAATCTTAACCCAAAACCCTAATTATAACCCAATGTTTGACCCAAACCCCTATTTTTAAGTCAAAACCCTAATTTTGACCCTAAACCCTAATTTTGACCCAAAACCCTAATTTTGACCCAAGACCCTAATTTAAACCCAAAACCCTAATTGTTACCTTATTTTTGACCCAAAACCCTATTTTTTACTCAAAACCCTAATTCAAACTCTAAACCCTAATTTTGACCCTAAACCCTAAATTTGACCCAGAACCCTATTTTTGACCCAAAACCCTATTTTTAACTCAAAATCCTAAATCAAACCCTATACCCAAATTTTGACCCAAAACACTAATTTGGACCCAATACACAAATTATGACCCCAACACCCAAATATTAACCGAAAGCTCTAATATTGACCCAAAACTATTCAATCCCTAAACCCTAATTTAAACCCAGAACCCTAATTCTAACCCTATTTTTGATCCAAAACCATACTTTTAACTCAAAACCATAATTCAAACCCTATACCATAATTTAAACCCAATGTCCTAATTTTTACAGAAAACCGATATTCTAACACTATTTTTGACCCAAAACCCCATCTTTAAATCAAAACCCTAATTCAAACACTATACTATCTTTAACTCAAAACCCTAATTCAAACACTATACCCAAATTTTGACCCAAAACACAAATTTTGACCCAAAGCCCTAATTTTTACCCAAAACCCTAATTCTAACCCTATTTTGACCCAAAACCCTATTTTAAACTCAAACCCCGATTTCAAACCTAAACCCTCAATTTGACCCAGAACCAAAATTTTGACCCGAAACCCCAATTTTACCCAATACCCTAATTCTAACCCTATTTTTGACCCAAAACACTATTTTTAACTCAAAACCCTAATTCAAACCCTATACCCTAATTTTGACCCAAAACCCTATTTTTAACTCAAAATCCTAAATCAAACCCTATACCCAAATTTTGACCCAAAACCCTAATTTGGACCCAATACACAAATTATGACCCAACACCCAAATTTTAACCCAAAGCTCTAATATTGACCCAAAACTATTCAATCCCTAAACCCTAATTTAAACCCAAAACCCTAATTCTAACCCTATTTTTGACCCAAAACCATATTTTTAACTCAAAACCCTAATTCAAACCCTATACCATAATTTAAACCCAATGTCCTAATTTTTACACAAAACCGATATTCTAACCCTATTTTTGACCCAAAACCCTATTTTAAAATCAAAACCCTAATTCAAACACTATACTATCTTTAACTCAAAACCCTAATTCAAACCCTATACCCAAATTTTGACCCAAAACACAAATTTTGACCCAAAGCCCTAATTTTTACCCAAAACCCTAATTCTAACCCTATTTTTGACCTAAAACCCTATTTTAAACTCAAACCCCGATTTCAAACCTAAACCCTCAATTTGACTCAACCAAAATTTTGACCCGAAACCCCAATTTTACCCAATACCCTAATTGTAACCCTATTTTGACCCAAAACACTATTTTTAACTCAAAACCATAATTCAAACACTATACCCTAATTTTGACCCAAAACCCTATTTTTAACTCAAAACCCTAGTTCAAACCCTATACCCAAAATTTGACCCAAAACCTTATTTTGGACACAATACACAAAATTTGACCCAACACACAAATTTTAACCCAAAGCTCTAGTTTTGACCCAAAACCCTAATTCTAACCCTATTTTTGACCCAAAATCCTATTTTAAACTCAAATCCCAATTTCAAACCTAAACTCTCAATTCGACACAGAACCCAAATTTTGACCCGAAACTCTAATTTTACCCAAAACCCTAATTCTAACCCTATTTTTGACCCAAAACCCTATTTTTAACTCAAAACCCTAATTCAAAGCCTAAACCCTAATTTTGACCCTAAACCCTAAATTTGACCCTGAACCCTAATTTTTACTCAAAACCCTAATTTTAACCCAAAACCCTAATTCTAACCCAATTTTTGACCCAAAACCCTATTTTTAAGTCAAAACCCTAATTCAAACCCTATACCATAATTTTGACCCAAAACCCTAATTTGGACCCAAAACCCTAATTTTAACCCAAAGCCCTAATTCAAACCCAAATTTAAACTCAAAACCCTAATTCGAACCCTAAAAACTAATTTTGATCCAAAACCCTAATTTGGACCCATAACCAAAATTTTGACGCAAAACCCTAATTCTAACCCTATTTTTTACCCACAACCCTATTTTAAACTCAAAACCCTAATTCAAACCCTATACCCATATTTTGACCCAAAACCCGAATTTGGACCCAATACACAATTTTGGACCCAACACCCAAATTTTAACCCAAAGCTCTAATTTTGACCCAAAACCGTAATTATAACCCTATTTTTAACTCAAAACCCTAATTCAAACCCTAAAAACTAATTTGGATCCAAAACCCTAATTTGGACCCAGAACCAAAATTTTGACCCAAAACCCTAATTCTATTTTGACCCAAACCCTAATTTGGACCCAGAACCCAAATTTTGACCCAAAACCCTAATTCTATTTTTGACCTAGAACCAAAATTTTGACCCGAAACCCTAATTTTACCCAAAACCCTAATTCTAACCCTATTTTTGAACCAAAACCCTATTTTTAACTCAACCATAATTCAAACACTACACCCTAATTTTGACCCAAAACCCTATTTTTAATTCAAAACACCTAATTCAAACCGTATACCCAAATTTTGACCCAAAACCCTATTATGGACCCCATACACAAAATTTGACCCAACACCCAAATTTTAATCCAAAGCTCTAATTTTGACCCAAAACCCTAATTCTAACCTTATTTTTGACCCAAAATCCTATTTTAAACTCAAAACCCGATTTCAAACCTAAACCCTCAATTCGCACAACCCAAATTTTGACCCGAAACCCTAATTTTACCCAAAACCCTAATTCTAACCCTATTTTGGACTCAAAACCCTATTTTTAACTTAAAACCCTAATTCAAAGCCTAAACCCTAATTATGACCCAAAACACTAAATTCGACCCAGAATCCTAAATTTTACCCAAAATCCAAATTTTGACCCAAAACCCTAATTCTAACCCTATTTTTGACCTAGAACCCTATTTTAAAATCAAACCCCGATTTCAAACCTAAACCCTCAATTTGACCCAGAACCAAAATTTTGACTCGAAACCCCAATTTTACCCAATACTATAATTCTAACCCTATTTTTAACCCAAAACACTATTTTTAACTCAAAACCATAATTCAAACACTATACCCTAATTTTGACCCAAAACCCTAATTTGGACCCAATACACAAATTATGACCCAACACCCAAATTTTAACCCAAAGCTCTAATATTGAACCAAAACTATTCAATCCCTAAACCCTAATTTAAACCAAAAACCCTAATTCTAACCCTATTTTTGACCCAAAACCATATTTTTAACTCAAAACCCTAATTCAAACCCTACACCATAATTTAAACCCAATGTCCTAATTTTTACACAAAACCGATATTCTAACCCTATTTTTGACCCAAAACCCTATTTTTAAATCAAAACCCTAATTCAAACACTATACTATCTTTAACTCGAAACCCGGATTCAAACCCTATACCCAAATTTTGACCCAAAACACAAATTTTGAAGCCCTAATTTTTACCCAAAACCCTAATTCTAACCCTATTTTTGACCTAAAACCCTATTTTAAACCGAAACCACGATTTCAAACCTAAACCCTCAATTTGACTCAACCAAAATTTTGACCCGAAACCCCAATTTTACCTAATACCCTAATTGTAACCCTATTTTTGACCCAAAACACTATTTTAAAATCAAAACTGTAATATCCTAAGCCTTCCACAAGGATACTACTAACTAATAATATATAAACCTGGTTATAGCATCAGGAATAATAATTAAACATTGGAAATTTTGAAAATAAGTGAAACAAATTTGTACAAGATATTTTTGTAGAGTTGAACATATAATTGGAATTAATTTAATACAAATAACTATTTAACCCCTAATCAACAATTCAATTTCATGTAAACATTGACTCCTAGTAAGACTCCAACTTTGATCCGGCTGTGAAAACTAACGTATCTTGGGACATTATTGGGTGACTGTCAAGCAATCTCCCGAACTTGCTTATCAGTTTCCAATATGTACCTGTTATCTGAAACAAGAGGAGCCTAGTGAGAAATGAATCTCAATGAGTTCCTGCTTCAAGCAAAGCATATTAGCAAACAATATATTATGTTTAATTGTCCTCGTTGAATTACACATACTTACTTATATGCACACATATCATAATTAACCTCACATAGTGGTAAAGTTTCTCATAGCCAACTTACCTCTCCATTTTGCCATGTGTGCACTCCGTGGACTAAAGCAGGCTAAAGTAGGACTACTCAAACTTTATACCACTACGGAATTATTCTCTTATAACTCACCCTTTCATCACCAGCTCTTTCTACTGGGTCCTTACTTGGATTGAGTTATTTACTGAATGTGAATCTAAGCATAGGCATTTTAAGTAGAAAAACCTTTACTAGGTACCTCAAGTGTGAGCGGAAATAAGGCACGCATAGTTTAAACTGGTTGATATGGCGATCGAGCTCTATGACAACAATTAGGCGTACCTTAATTGCTAGTACCATATCCTAGCCTCCAATAATGAAGGACTTACAAAACATCTCACCCACAATCAAAATTGTGGCCTTAAATAATGGCTAGAATAGTTTTGAAATCTTAGGCTTCACTAAACATGGACCATTTAAAGTTTTTAATGCCATGCTATGATTCATTTTCTGGTACTCTTCTCAAATGGAGGTCAAATGCATTAAATATTCATCAACCATACCAATTGCACATGAACAATATATAATCTCTCAATCAAGTATTCAACAAGGGATAATGCATCAACAACATAAGCAGAATTTCAGCAGTTTTCAGTTAACTTCTATGATTTTATTAAAATATAAAACTAAGTAAGATTTGTACAAACGACACCTCTATGGAAAGCTAAACAAGTATAGTTTATGAATAAAATTTTAGTCTTGAAGAATAGCCTTCCAAAAATTACAGTTTTAACAACCAAGCTTCTGCATCCAGAAAACAGGGCAGTTACAATACTCCAACTTATAACAGGTTTTTCTTCATCTATACTCAGTGTAAAACATCCAAACAAGTGCCTAATTTGTAGAATTTCGAGTCTATTTTCAATAAAAACAAGAATCATACCGAACAAAGCCCTATAGAAATAATTATAAGCAAAATACTGCACATATGTTTATACGGGTTTCTGACCAGAAATTTCATTTGGGACTTTTCACAAACAGATTACATGCATGCAATTGAAATAATTTATATCATCAATATGTACTCAATTGACTTCATATAATTAACATGCAGATGACAAATCAAACAATAAAAGCAAGAAAATCAAAATTCCTAAGCTTGGATTTATGGTTACCAAGTACTAAGCTAAGGAAACTCACATAAGCAAAGAATGGAGATAGTATGGTGGAGGTTTATTTCCTTAGAATTCCCTCCCTGATCTGACTTTGCTCCTCCTTGCTCTCAAGTGTGGCTGCTTCAAACTCACTTCACAAGGAAAATTGATGTTTGTTTCATGTTGATTTTGGAATAAAACAGAAGAAGAAGAAAGGAGGTGGTAGAGGAGGCCGAATTTGTGAGCTTCTAAGGTAGAGAATGGAGGCTTGGTTTAGGTTTAGGGTTTGAAGAGGTAAAAGGAGGAGGTTCTGATGAAGGAGAAGAAGGGAGTGTTTTCAGAAAATGGGAAGTGAAAGTGTGGGAGAGTCTTCGTGACTTTTTAAGAGAGGAGAGGGGTATGCATAGTAAAATAGGGGGTGTGACTAGCAAATTAATAAAATCAGCTTTATGAAATAGATAAAATATTGGTGATATCTTAGAATTAGGTACTTTCATAAAATAAATTCTACCCTTTATAAATCTCAAAATAATTATATTTTCTTACTAAAATGTCTCTTAGCCAAATAATATAATTTGAAACTAAATTATAAGATATCATTTTATAATTATCAAACACAAATAATTATCACTATACAAAATAAATTGAACAGTTTAATAATAATTATCTAAAACTGGTATATGACATTTCTCCCCCTCTTAAATAAAATTTCGTCCTCGAAATTTGTTACATTAGGAAAGTTGTGAAACGTGAAATACATCATGGAGATTGGAGTGTAATGGTGTAACTTGCACAAAATAAAATCTGAGGAAGAGGTGATTGACTTTTATTTCCTTTTCTCTTAGCTGGTCTATGTACATGAATAGAAATCAAAAAGTTGTTGATATTTTGGGTAGAATGAAAGATGCAAGAGTTAGCAGCCTTCAACTCTATTTCCTTCAACAATAAGTAAGACTTTTAGCAGTTGTCAATCCATAGAAGAAAGGAAATGGATTTTGCCAGACATAGGAAACAGGGTAAGGATATGCTGTTGAGAAAGTACATAAAGGAATAGAATAATTAGAGAGTCATGTACTGAATATTTTAGGATACATAATTTTAAAAATACCATAGATAATCGACTTATCTCTAGCACATGAAGTTAATATGGAAAGAATGTGCCAACATGGGAGAATTTGATGGAAGGCAAAAGTGGAGGTGTCCACATACTGGAAGTACAGCAAGGCAACCTTGCTTGAATTGAAGGAATATTTTAAGTTTTAGCTTACAAGTTGTAGTTAATACGCACAAGCAAATTTGATAACCTTGCTAAGAATGTCGTCTAGCCACACAAAATACAAGGGAAGCTTAGAAAACTTAAGTTGTCTAACTATTAGTGCTACCATTATGATAGGAAGGAAATAATGTACCTATTATGAGCTTTAGCTCACACAAGTAAGAAAAAAAAAATAGAGAAACGAAACCACAAAGCAACAACACTACTAACTCGTGAATTTCATTCCTCCCTACGTTAACCAATATCAGTCATTGAATTATGTTACCTTTCACACCCATTCCTTTCTGCTATTTGACATCTAACAAAAAGGATGCTCTTTTCTTCATTCTTGCTTACTTTAAAGTAGGCTACTAATACTAAAGCTCCAAAACAGAATTTAGGCATATTGTAAAGAATTCTTGAATTATAATTTAAAATCAATAATGAAGTTTGGCAGAACAGGATCAAATGTCAGATAACTAATCATGGGGAAAAGAGTCAAAGGAGTGAGAGTAAGGTCCAATTAACTAAGAAACATAAATTCATTCTCAGAAGAAAACATTATGCAGAACAATAGGATTCTTGTCTTCCAACCTATGTCACACTCCACTTATTCTTTGGCACAACAGAATAATTTACATGTACCATGTCCATACTTCTTGGCCTATCTTTAATTGAAACCTTAACCTATAAGTTGTAAATATTATAACTACTTGACAGGGAACTAATGAACATTCAGATATATCCAACCATAAATAAGTTTATCAATGTTCTAAGCAAGACAATTCAGAACCATATAATCTAACTAGTTGATTCCAAAATGAGAACTTTTAAAAATAGGACACATGCTAAGCTAGCCACAATTTCCATATATAAGAAGAAATTAAAATCCTTACCTTAACTCTGTATTCATTAACACCATGATAAGTATTGACTTTAATGAAAACATGGCAGCAATCAAGTTTATGTGTTAATTTACTTCACCCGTTAGCTAAGAAAAGTGGAGGCCAAATTGGTTGAGAGCTTCACCAATATCAATATAGCAATTTAATTATCAAGAAAAGACCTACCCACAACAATATAAACATATAGAACCAATAATGTGAAGCCATATAATTACTAATCAAGACTTATGTGTGCAATAACTTGAATGCAAAATAAAGAAGAAGGCACAATTGAGTTTAAACATTATCATGCAGACCAAGCCATCAAAAATTCACCTTTCACCTCTAAGATACCAGGGAAGAAAATTTAAATACCTCAGCAACTTACCCAAGATAAAGATGTACAGTACAGTGAACATAGTATTTTCAAGTCACTAATTCATATAAAAGTGCACAAACAATTTACGCATGAGTATTATAAGGAATGGAAATTAATCCTTGTGTTTTGTTTGGTAGTGCACAAAAAGGAAATTCTACTTGCCATGCTCTAAACTATCTATTTATGAAACTAAGAAAAGCATGAATTGTCGATCTTTAACTTAATTTAGAGAATGAGTAATTATAAAAGATTCAACGTTATCATTATTTGGCACATCAACATATAAATAAAGTTATAATAGTCACTTATATCAGTTCAACTGCTCTAGGAGTTACATATATTAGCATACTATAAGATCGCCCCCATTTGGGTTAGCACATATAGAGATTTGCAAATTCTAAATTTATACACTAAACCAGAATTTTTCTCCTTGAACGAGGTTACTTTGATCACTCATTTAAATTGACTCTCATATCATATAAATCTAAAACTTTGCCACAGTGAACTAAACATTCTAAGCTTTCCTGAAAGGTAAAGGTCATCAAATGCAGAATCTCCCAGCCCGAGATACGATTTACCAAAGTAGACTATTTTACACAAAATTCTGAACTGTACGTATCTGGTTTTTAGTGCACTTCAGCCAACCTATACGACCAAAAATTATAAAACTTACCATAATTAAACTAGGATATATTATCTTTCAAACCCAACTTGTTTCACCCAAAAATGATTTTCCTAACTAAAGTTATGTGCATTCCAAATGGACTGTCCTGTAACAGATTTCAGAATTGAACCTATCTGGCCTTTTGAGAACTGTGATTAATTCCTTAGGCCAAAGATTCTGAAACTTAACAGTATACAACTAATATATGTTATATTTCAAACTTATTTGGTTTTACCCAAAAATGAGTTCCCTAGGAAAAGTTATGCACATTTAAACTCTACCGGTTTATATCAGACCCCAAAACAGTTCAGCTAACTTTAAAGTAGCACGAAAACTTATACAAAGAAGATAAAATTATGAAACTTTCCAGTCGCCAACTACAATGGATCACCTTTCAAATCAAATTGGTTTCATCAAAATGTCATTCTTATAGCCAAAGTTACGGTCCGTTGAAGGAAACTGGTTTGCATCAGAATCTACAACAGGGCAGCAGTGTTCCCGAATTTATTGGGACCTGTAAGATTGGAGTAAAATTCTGAAACTTCCCAGCCTCGTACCACTGTACGTAATCTTACAAACAAAATTGGTTTCACCTAAGGAGGACTCCTATAGCTCAATATATGCATATTTTAGTCCACCTCTAGATTCAATCCTAATGGTCATAATTCCAACTCTATATAATTTCAATCTCACCTTTTCAAGGCACATAATATTCTCATTCATCAACAAGAAAATGTTAAGCATTTAACCACATCATTAAAACATTCTTTTCACAAGTTTCCTTAAATACACATTCAATACTTCACATAATCAACATGCATACTCATTACACTCATTTCAAGTATCTCAACTTAATTATTCCAGCATGCAAAGTAACTTTCCTCTTATTAATCGCCATGTAAACAGAATCTAACAATCAAATACTAATCAAACACATGTATAAAATTCATCACATACAAAATCATCAAGACACGGTATGATTTCAACCACCAAACATACAAGGCAATTTCAAACATATTGGCCAGTTAGTACATGTTAATAAAATAAAATAAAAAAAATTAGAATAGCAATACATTAAATTAGAACCATACCATGCACATCTCAACAAAACCTCAATTATCTCTACTAATTTCTTTGGAATATTGGTTTAAAAAGTAATACTATATCATTTATCTTTACAAGAATAATTGTTCTCACAGAAGCAAAATCCGTCCAAAACATTTGTCTTAGAAGAAAATTTGTTTGAAATCATTCTTTTGGAAACGCTTCTGTGAGTTTCCATCCTTCATCATTCCTCAAACAAATACCTGAGGTGGCCTACCCCATTAATTCGTATCAGGAATTCTGAAGACTAACAACATCACAGAACACTTAGAATAACACCCTAAGCCGGATCACTCTAGACTCAACTCACAGTCCGATGGGATCGAACTGCTCTGATACCATAATGTAATATCCTAAGCCTTCCACAAGGATACTACTAACTAATAATATATAAACCTGGTTATAGCATCAGGAATAATAATTAAACATTGGACATTTTGAAAATAAGTGAAACAAATTTGTACAAGATATTTTTGTAGAGTTGAACATATAATTGGAATTAATTTAATACAAATAACTATTTAACCCCTAATCAACAATTCAATTTCATGTAAACATTGACTCCTAGTAAGACTCCAACTTTGATCCGGCTGTGAAAACTAACGTATCTTGGGACATTATTGGGTGACTGTCAAGCAATCTCCCGAACTTGCTTATCAGTTTCCAATATGTACCTGTTATCTGAAACAAGAGGAGCCTAGTGAGAAATGAATCTCAATGAGTTCCTGCTTCAAGCAAAGCATATTAGCAAACAATATATTATGTTTAATTGTCCTCGTTGAATTACACATACTTACTTATATGCACACATATCATAATTAACCTCACGTAGTGGTAAAGTTTCTCATAGCCAACTTACCTCTCCATTTTGCCAAGTGTGCACTCCGTGGACTAAAGCAGGCTAAAGTAGGACTACTCAAACTTTATACCACTACGGAATTATTCTCTTATAACTCACCCTTTCATCACCAGCTCTTTCTACTGGGTCCTTACTTGGATTGAGTTATTTACTGAATGTGAATCTAAGCATAGGCATTTTAAGTAGAAAAACCTTTACTAGGTACCTCAAGTGTGAGCGGAAATAAGGCACGCATAGTTTAAACTGGTTGATATGGCAGTCAGAGCTCTATGACAACAATTAGGCGTACCTTAATTGCTAGTACCATATCCTAGCCTCCAATAATGAAGGACTTACAAAACATCTCACCCACAATCAAAATTGTGGCCTTAAATAATGGCTAGAATAGTTTTGAAACCTTAGGCTTCACTAAACATGGACCATTTAAAGTTTTTAATGCCATGCTATGATTCATTTTCTGGTACTCTTCTCAAATGGAGGTCAAATGCATTAAATATTCATCAACCATACCAATTGCACATGAACAATATATAATCTCTCAATCAAGTATTCAACAAGGGATAATGCATCAACAACATAAGCAGAATTTCAGCAGTTTTCAGTTAACTTCTATGATTTTATTAAAATATCAAACGAAGTCAGATTTGGACAAACGACCCCTCTATGGAAAGCTAAACAAGTATAGTTTATGAATAAAATTTTAGTCTTGAAGAATAGCCTTCCAAAAATTACAGTTTTAACAACCAAGCTTCTGCATCCAGAAAACAGGGCAGTTACAATACTCCAACTTATAACAGGTTTTTCTTCATCTATACTCAGTGTAAAACATCCAAACAAGTGCCTAATTTGTAGAATTTCGAGTCTATTTTCAATAAAAACAAGAATCATACCGAACAAAGCCCTATAGAAATAATTATAAGCAAAATACTGCACATATGTTTATACGGGTTTCTGACCAGAAATTTCATTTGGGACTTTTCACAAACAGATTACATGCATGCAATTGAAATAATTTATATCATCAATATGTACTCAATTGACTTCATATAATTAACATGCAGATGACAAATCAAACAATAAAAGCAAGAAAATCAAAATTCCTAAGCTTGGATTTATGGTTACCAAGTACTAAGCTAAGGAAACTCACATAAGCAAAGAATGGAGATAGTATGGTGGAGGTTTATTTCCTTAGAATTCCCTCCCGATCTGACTTTGCTCCTCCTTGCTCTCAAGTGTGGCTGCTTCAAACTCACTTCACAAGGAAAATTGATGTTTGTTTCATGTTGATTTTGGAATAAAAAGAAGAAGAAGAAAGGAGGTGGTGAGGAGGCCGAATTTGTGAGCTTCTAAGGTAGAGAATGGAGGCTTGGTTTAGGTTTAGGGTTTGAAGAGGTAAAAGGAGGAGGTTCTGATGAAGGAGAAGAAGGGAGTGTTTTCAGAAAATGGGAAGTGAAAGTGTGGGAGAGTCTTCGTGACTTTTTAAGAGAGGAGAGGGGTATGCATAGTAAAATAGGGGGTGTGACTAGCAAATTAATAAAATCAGCTTTATGAAATAGATAAAATATTGGTGATATCTTAGAATTAGGTACTTTCATAAAATAAATTCTACCCTTTATAAATCTCAAAATAATTATATTTTCTTACTAAAATGTCTCTTAGCCAAATAATATAATTTGAAACTAAATTATAAGATATCATTTTATAATTATCAAACACAAATAATTATCACTATACAAAATAAATTGAGCAGGTTTAATAATAATTATCTAAAACTGGTATATGACAAAAACCATAATTCAAACACTATACCCTAATTTTGACCCAAAACCCTATTTTTAACTCAAAACCCTAATTCAAACCCTATACCCAAAATTTGACCAAAAACCCTATTTTGGACCCAATACACAAAATTTGACCCAACACCCAAATTTTAACCCAAATCTCTAATTTTGACCCAAAACCCTAATTCTAACCCTATTTTTGACCGAAAATCCTATTTTAAACTCAACCCGATTTCAAACCTAAACTCTCAATTCGACACAGAACCCAAATTTTGACCCGAAGCTCTAATTTTACCCAAAACCCTAATTCTAACCCTATTTTTGACCCAAAACCCTAATTCAAACCCTAAAAACTAATTTTGATCCAGAACCCTAATTTGGACCCAGAACCCAAATTTAGACCCAAAACCCTAATTCTATTTTGACCCAAAACCCTTATTTGGACCCAGAACCCAAATTTTGACCCAAAACCCTAATTCTATTTTTTGACCCGAACCAAAATTTTAACCTAAACCCTAATTTTACCCAAAACCCTAATTCTAACCCTATTTTTGAACCAAAACCCTATTTTTAACTCAAAACCATAATTCAAACACTATACCCTAATTTTGACCCAAAACCCTATTTTTGATTCAAAACCCTAATTCAAACCGTATACCCAAATTTTGACCCAAAACCCTATTATGGACCCCATACACAAAATTTGGCCCAACACCCAAATTTTAATCCAAAGCTCTAATTTTGACACAAAACCCTAATTCTAACCTTATTTTTGACCCAAAATTCTATTTTAAACTCAAAACCCGATTTCAAACCTAAACCCTCAATTCGACACAGAACCCAAATTTTGACCTGAAACCCTAATTTTACCCAAAACCCTAATTCTAACCCTATTTTTAACTCAAAACCCTATTTTTAACTTAAAACCCTAATTCAAAGCCTAAACCCTAATTATGACCCAAAACCCTAAATTCGACCCAGAACCCTAAATTTTACCCATAATCCAAATTTTGACCCAAAACCCTAATTCTAACCCTATTTTTGACCCATAACCCTATTTTAAACTCGAAAGCCTAATTCAAACCCTATACCCAAATTTTGACCCAAAACCCTAATTTGGACCCAATACACGAATTTTGACCCAACACCCAAATTTTAACCCTATTTTTAACTCAACCCTAATTCAAACCCTAAAAACTAATTTTGATCCAAAACCCTAATTTGGACCCAGAACCCAAATTTTGATCCAAAACCCTAATTTGGACCCATAACCCAAATTTTGACCTAAAACCCTATTTTCCCAAAACCCTAATTTTAACCCTATTTTTACCCAAAACCCTATTTTTAACTCAAAACCGTAATTCAAACACTCGCCCAATTTTGACCCAAAACCCTAATTTTAAATCAAAACCCAAATTAAAACCCTATACACAAAATTTGAATCAAAACCCAAAAATTTGACCCAAAACCCTAATTTTGACCCAAAGGCATAATTTTTACCAAAAACCCATATTCCAAACCGTATTTTTGACCCAAAATCCTATTTTAAACTCAACCCGATTTCAAACCTAAACCCTCAATTCGACACGGAACAAAAATTTTGACCCAAAACCCTCATTCTAACCCTATTTTTGACCCAAAACCCTATTTTTCACGTAAAACCCTAATTCAAACATATACCCTAATTATGACCCTAAACCCTAAATTTGACCCCGTAACCCTAATTTTTACTAGAAACCTTAATTTATACCCATAACCCTAAGTAATGTTTGACCCAAAACCCTATTTTAACTCAAAACCCTAATTCAAACCCTATACCTTAATTTTGACCCAAAACCTTAATTCCAACCCTATTTTTAGCTCAAGACCCTAATTCAAACCCTAAAAACTAATTTTGACCCAAAACCCTAAATTGAACCCAGAACCCAAATTTTGACCCAAAACCCTAGTACTAACCCTATTTTTGACCCAAACCCCTATTTTAAACTCAAACCCTATACCCAAATTTTGACCCAAAACCCAAATTTGGACCCGATACACAAACTTTGACCCAACACCCAAATTTTAACCCAAAGCTCTAATTTTGACACAAAACCATAATTCTAACCCTATTTTTAACTCAAAACCCTAATTCAAACCCTAAAAACTAATTTTTATCCAAAACTCTAATTTGTACCCAGAACCCAAATTTTGACCCGAAACCCTAATTTTACCCAAAACCCTAATTTTAACCCTATTTTGACCCAAAACCCTATTTTTAACTCAAAACCTTAATTCAAACACTATACCCTAATTTTAACCCAAAACCTTATTTTTAAATCAAAACCCTATACCCAAAATTTGACCCAAAACCCAAATTTTGTCCCAAAACCCAAATTTTGACCCAAAACCCTAATTTTTACCAAAACCCATATTCCAACTCGTATTTTTGACCCAAAATCGTATTTTAAACTCAACCCGATTTCAAACCTTAACCCCTCAATTCGACACGGAATAAAAATTTTGACCGAAACCCAAATTTTACCCAAAACCCAAATTCTAACCCTATTTTTGACCCAAAACCCTATTTTTAACTCAAAACCTAATTCAAAGTCTATACCCTAATTATGACTCTAAACCCTAAATTTGACCCCCGAACCCTAATTTTTACACAAAACCTTAATTTATACCCAAATCCTAATTTTAACCCAATGTTTGACTCAAACCCCTATTTTTAAGTCAAAACACTAATTCAAACCCTATACCCCAATTTTGACCCAAAACCCTAATTTCAACCCTATTTTTAACTCAAGACCCTAATTCAAACCCAAAAACTAATTTTGATCCAAAACCCTAAATTGAACCCCAACCCAAATTTTGACCCGAACCCAAATTCTAACCATATTTTTTATCCAAAACCTATTTTAAACTCATAACCCTAATTCAAACCCTATACCCAAATTTTGACCCCAAAACCCAAATTTGGACCCAATACACAAACTTTGACCCAACACCCAAATTTTGGCCCAAAGCTCTAATTTTGACACAAAACCCTAATCTAACCCTATTTTTAACTCAAAACCTAATTCAAACCCTAAAACTAATTCGATCAAAAACCTAATTTGGGCCAGGAACCCAAATTTTGAACCCAAAACCCTAATTTTAACCCATAGCACTAATTTTAACCCAAAACCTAATTATAACCCTATCTTTAACTCAAAACCCTATTTTGTAATCAAAACCCTAATTCAAACACTATACCCATATTTTGACCCAAAACCTAATTTTAACCCAAAGCCCTAATTTTTACCCAAAACCCAAATTGTAACCCTTTTTTTAACTCAAAACCCTAATGGTGACCCAAAACCCAAATTTTGACCGAAAACCCTAATTTTAACCAAGGCCCTAGTTTTTACCCAAAACCTAATTCTAACCCCTATTTTGACCCAAAATCCTATTTTAAACTCAACCCTATTTCAAACCCTAAACCATCATTTTGCCCTAAACCCTAAATTTGACACAAAACCCTAATTTTAACCCAAAATCCTAATTATACCCTTATTTTTGACCCAAAACCCTATTTTTAACTCAAAACCCTAATTCAAACCCTAAACCCTAATTTTGACTCTAAAACCTAAATTTGACCCAGGTCCCTATTTTTGACCCAAAACCCTATTTTTAACTCAAAACCCCAATTCAAACACTATACCCTAATTTTGACCTAAAACCCTAATTTTAACCCATAGCCCAAATTTTTACCCAAAGGAAATTGTAACCCTATTTTTAACTCAAACCCTAATTCAAACCCTAAAAACTAATTTTGAACCAAAACCCTAATTTGGACCCATAACCTAAATTTTGACCCAAACCTATTTTTAACTCAAAACCCTAATTCAAACACTTTACCAAAACCCAAATTTTCACCGGAACACTAATTTTAACTCGAATGCCCTAATTTTAACTCAAAACCCTAATTGTAACCTATTTTTGACCCAAAACCTATTTTATACTCAACCCCTCTTTTCAAACCCTAAACCATAATTTTGACCCTTTGTCCTAAATTTGACCCGGAACTCTAATTTTGACCAAACCCTAATTTTAACTCCGAAACCCTATTTTTCACTCAAAACCCTAATTTTGATCGTAAACCTCGAATTTGACCAAGAACCCTAATTTTGACCAGAAACCTAATTTTCACACAAAACCCTAATTCTAACCTTATTTTTGACCCAAAAACATATTTTTAACTCAAAACCCTAATTCAAACTCTAAACCCTAATTTTGACCCTAAACCCCAAATTTGACCCGAACCCTATTTTTGACCCAAAACCCTAATTTTAACTCAAACCCTAATTGAAACACTACCCCAATTTTGACCTAAAACCCTAATTTTAACCCAAAGCCATAATTTTTCACCAAAACCTAAATTGTAACCCTATTTTTA
Organism: Sophora flavescens; assembly: GCA_030762895.1. NCBI lineage: Eukaryota > Viridiplantae > Streptophyta > Magnoliopsida > Fabales > Fabaceae > Sophora > Sophora flavescens. The sequence goes on from CM061065.1 coordinate 162,173,771, forward strand.
ACTCAAAACCCTAATTCAAACTCAGAACACCCCTATTTTTTCCGCTTTGTAATATCGGTGATATATAAATATATATATTTTTGTCCGAGACTTAGAAAATGAATTTGGATAAACGAAGGTCATTTCCTTGTTATACTTATTATCATAAGGTTACGGGAAGTTTTGGTTGAAAATTGTAGGCGAAACCGGTCATGCGTTTTACTGCATTTTCACCGACAATAAAGTTTATGCGATCTTGGAAGTTTTGAAAATTTTGGTAAAAAAATTAAAATATTATATTTTTGCGAACATATACGTCATGATATCTTTAGGAAAAGCTGCCCGGATGAACCAAGGAGTCGAAGGAGTTCGAAGGTGATGGATTTGACCGACTTGACGAGCATTTATGATGAGCTTATCCGGAGTCATAATGGCCATAATGGCGCATTTATGGCGAAAGGAATATTTTGCTGGAAATGACTATTTTACCCTTGGCTCCTCATGAAAATTACAAGCCATGCCATTGAGAATTTTGACCAAATCCACCCCAAAACCTACGGCCCTCTTCCCTCCATTCCAAGTATTTGGACATCCCTTTTTCCTAGCAAAATGAGCATTGATGTGAAGTGGATGAGTCATAGGCAAAATCACATTCTCATCATTCTCCCTAAATTGCCACGAAATTCTGACTCTTATCTGTTCGATCTCGAAAAACTTTCAACATGAAAGTTGTTCATATTTCTCTCTTATTTCCAACGACATAAAGATCATCCATAACGGACAAGTGTGTTGAGAGATATGCCCAAATTACTAAAACTGTTCTAAATCCTCATCATGTTCATCTTTCTCTCTAAGTTTCTCAAGAACACCATGAGAAATTAGTGAAGAACATCATCAGATCATCCTTCTCTTTGATCATCAAGAGGTAGTCTCTCTTAATCTTGCTATTCTAAGCTTTTCTCTACACAAGATTCTTGAGTTTATGTCTTTGATCATCATGTTCTTCATATGATTCAAAGTTCTTGAAGCTTTCTTCAAAAATTCATAAATAATTCTAGAAAAATCCTTTTTACATGAAACCAATTACTATGATCTTATAATCATCTCTATTTTCATCATCTAGAAGCATATGATCATGAGAAATTTCTTTCCTTGATTTCTGGACTGGACCGAACCTAGGTTAATATGATGTTCATGGGTTTTGTTTCATTTTCATGTCTTGATTCATGATTCAATCTTCTAGTACCTTGATAGTTCTTGTATGTAAGTACATAGAAGATCAAAAATCAAACCCTAACATATTTGTTTCATAAAGGCCGAAACCCTAGCTATGAATATTTGATGGATTTTTGATTCAAATGTTGTCTAGTAACACTTTAATCCAACTCTAGGTTTTGTATGTTGGTTAAATCCAAGAGTTGAGAAAATTTTAAAACCTGTAGCCTAAAATCTTGAGAAAAACAGAAACCCTAGTTCTTGGAACTAGATGAGTTTTATTCCATGTTCTTGGCTCATAATCTTAGATTAAGGACTTAATTATGTTTAAGTTACTTATGGATCATTAATCCCTAAGTTAACAAAATTTTAACTTTCCTAACCTAGAAAAGTTGTTGAGGCCGAACCTTAACCTCCATGAGTCAAGTATGTTTTTGTTTGATTTGATTTATTCTGGTTGCAATTCGTTATGAAGGAATCGTCGGATTGGTTTGACCTAAAGCCGATGGAGAAACTGGGATCAAATCGGGATTGTTTATCGTGCATCGGTGATTAATCTGCTTTTAATTGATTTAATTATCCTGAGAGTATATTATGTTGCTATGATGCATGATCCTACAGTGATATAATTATGGTGATGTTGTTGAATGTTGTTTGAGCAGGCCCATGGTGGTCGGTGCAATCGATTATCGGATAAAAGATTTAATAAATGTGAAAATTATATTCAATCTTTTATGGGAAATGTTGAATATAATAATGGTGGAAAATATTATTTTGGGAAAAATAATGAGTTTTTGAGAAATATTATTATTTTATGACGATTGTAAAAGAAATTTATGAGTCACGGTGAGACAGGTAATCGTGAAATTTTTTTTGTACTTTGCTTAATTTTTACACAAGAAATTCGAAATATTATAAAAGTTATTTTCTGGAAATTAATATTTGAAAATACTTTATAAATAAATAATAAATAAATAAAATAAAATAAAATAAAATAAAAGTCAAAGTCAAAGTTTGACTTTAAAATATTTTCTTGGAAATGATAAACGATGGCAAGTTTTGAAATTATTTACTTGAAAGTTTAAAATAGCAAGACTATTCTGAGAAGAGGTTTAATCGAATTGATTTAATTTTAAATCAAGTTCTCAAAAGAAAAGAGTTTTTGATGATTTGACATTTTACAAACGGATTTCAAGTAGAATGAGTTTTTACCAATGTCGTAAATGACGATATAGAACTTAGTAACCAGATGTCGGGTACTAGTGTCTTATGACGCTTTCTTAT
>CM061065.1:162176748-162210235 GCA_030762895.1 Sophora flavescens
TCAAATTTAGTGCTTAGGGTCAAAATTAAGGTTTAGGATTTTGAGTTAAAAATAGGGTTTTGGGGCAAAAATAAGGTTAGAATTAGGGTTTTGGGTTAATACTAGGGTTTAGGGTCAAAATTTGGGTTCTGGGTCAAATTTAGGGTTTAGGGTCAAAATTATGGTTTAGGGTTTGAATTAGGGTTTTGGGTCAAAAATAGGGTTAGAATTAGGGTTTTGGGTAAAAATTAGGGCTTTGGGTTAGAATTAGGGTTTTGGGTCAAAATTTGGGTTTTGGGTCACAATTAGGGTTTTGGGTCAAAATTTGGGTATACGGTTTGAATTAGGGTTGAGTTAAAAATAGGGTTTTGGGTCAAAATTTGGGTTTTGGGTCACAATTAGGGTTTTGGGTCAAAATTTGGGTATACGGTTTGAATTAGGGTTGAGTTAAAAATAGGTTTTTGGGTCAAAAATAGGGTTAGAATTAGGGTTTTGGGTTAAAATTTTGGTTTTGGGTCAAATTTTGGGTTTTGGGTCACAATTAGGGTTTTAAGTCAAAATTTGGGTATAGTGTTTGAATTAGGGTTTTGAGTTAAAAATAGGGTTTTGGGTCAAATTTTGGGTTCTGGGTCCAAATTAGGGATTTGGATCGAAATTAGTTTTTAGGGTTTGAATTAGGGTTTTGAGTTAAAAATAGGGTTACAATTTGGGTTTTGGGAAAAAATTAGGGCTTTGGGTTGAAATTAGGGTTTTGGGTCAAAATTTGGGTATAGTGTTTGAATTAGGGTTTTGAGTTAAAAATAGGGTTTTGGGTCAAAATTTGGGTTATGGGTCCAATTTAGTTTTTAAGGTTTGAATTAGGGTTTTGAGGTAAAAATAGGGTTACAATTTGGGTTTTGGGTAAAAAGTTGGGCTTTGGGTTAAAACTAGGATTTTGGGTCAAAATTTGGGTATAGTGTTTGAATTAGGGTTTTGAGTTAAATTTGGGTCAAATTTAGGTTTTAGGGTCAAAATTAGGGTTTTGAGTTAAAAATAGGGTTTTGGGTCAAAAATAAGGTTAGAATTAGGGTTTTGGGTTAAAATTAGGGTTTCTGGTCAAAATTAGGGTTCTGGGTCAAATTTAGGGTTTAGGGTCAAAATTATGGTTTAGGGTTTGAAATAGGGTTGAGTTTAAAATAGGATTTTGGGTCAAAAATAGGGTTAGAATTAGGGTTTTGGTTAAAAATTAGGGCTTTGGGTTAAAATTAGGGTTTTGGGTCAAAATTTGGGTTTTGTGTCACCCTTAGGGTTTTGGATCAAAATTTGGGTATAGTGTTTGAATTAGGGTTTTGAGTTTAAAATAGGGTTTTGGGTCAAATTTTGGGTTCTGGGTCCAAATTAGTGTTTTGGATCAAAATTAGTTTTTAGGGTTTGAATTAGGGTTTTGAGTTAAAAAAAGGGTTACAATTTGGGTTTTGGGTAAAAATTAGGGCTTTGGGTTAAAATTATGGTTTTGTGTCAAAATATGGGTATAGTGTTTGAATTAGGGTTTTGATTACAAAATAGGGTTTTGGGTTAAAAATAAGGTTAGAATTAGGGTTTTGGGTTAAAATTAGTGATTTGGGTTAAAATTAGGGTTTTAGGTCAAAATTTGGGTTCTGGGCCCAAATTAGGGTTTTTGATCAGAATTAGTTTTTAGGGTTTGAATTTGGGTTGAGTTAAAAATAGGGTTACAATTAGGGTTTTGTGTAAAAATTAGAGCTTTGGGTTAAAATTTGGGTGTCGGGTCAAAGTTTGTGTATTGTGTCCAAATTTTGGTTTTGGGTCAAAATTTGTGTATAGGGTTTGAATTATGGTTTTGAGTTTAAAATAGGGGTTTGGTTCAAAAATATGGTTAGAATTAAGGTTTTGCGTCAAAATTTTGGTTCTGGGTTCAATTTAGGGTTTTGGATCAAAATTAGTTTTTTGGGTTTGAATTGTGGTCTTGAGTTAAAAATAGGGTTGGAATTAGGGTTTTGGGTCAAAATTAGGGTATAGGGTTTGAATTAGGGTTTTGAATTAAAAATATGGGTTTGGGTCAAACATTGGGTTATAATTAGGGTTTTGGGTATAAATTAAGGTTTCGTGTGAAAATTAGGGTTCTGGGGTCAAATTTAGGGTTTAGGGTTATAATTAGGGTATAGGCTTTGAATTAGGGTTTTGAGTTAAAAATAGGGTTTTGGTTCAAAAATAGGGTTAGAATTAGGGTTTTGGGTAAAATTTGGGTTTCGGGTCAAAATTTTTATTCCGTGTCGAATTGAGGGTTTAGGTTTGAAATCGGGTTTTGAGTTTAAAATAGGATTTAGGGTCAAAAATACGGTTGGAATATGGGTTTTTGGTAAAAATTAGGGCTTTGGGTTAAAATTAGGGTTTTGGGTCAAAATTTGGGTTTTGGGTCAAAATTTGGGGTTTGGGTCAAATTTGGGTATAGGGTTTTGGGTCAAAATTAGGGTATAGTGTTTGAATTATGGTTTTGAGTTAAAAATAGGGTTTTGGGTCAAAAATAGGGTTAAAATTAGGGTTTTGGGTAAAAATTAGTTTTTAGGGTTTGAATTAGGGTTATGAGTTAAAAATAGGGTTTTGGGTCAAAAATAGGGTTAGAATTTGGGTTTTGGGTAAAATTTGGGTTTCAGGACAAAATTTTTATTCCGTGTCGAATTGAGTGTTTAGGTTTGAAATCGGGTTTTGAGTTTAAAATAGGGTTTGGATCAAAATTTGGGTTCTGCGTCCGAATTAGGGTTTTGGATCAAAATTTGTTTTTAGGGTTTGAGTTAGGGTTTTGAGTTAAAAATTGGGTTGTGGGTCAAAATTTGGGTTCTGGGTCCAAATTAGGGTTTTGGATCAAAATTAGTTTTTAAGGTTTGAATTGGGGTTTTGAATTAAAAATAGGGTTACAATTTGTGTTTTGGGTAAAAATTAGGGCTTTTGGTTAAAATTAGGGTTTTGGGTCAAAATATGGGTAGTGTTTGAATTAGGGTTTTGAGCTAAAAATAGGATTTTGGGTCAAAATTAGGGTTCTGGGTCAAAATTAGGGTTTAGGGTTTGAATTAGGGTATTGGGTCAAAAATAATGTTAGAATTAGGGTTTTGGGTCAAATTTAGTGTTTAGGGTCAAAATTAAGGTTTAGGGTTTTGAGTTAAAAATTGGGTTTTGGGGCAAAAATAAGGTTAGAATTAGGGTTTTGGCTTAAAACAAGGGTTTCGGGTCAAAATTAGGGTTCTGTGTCAAATTTTGGGTTTAGGGTCAAAATTATGGTTTAGGGTTTGAAATAGGGTTGAGTTTAAAATAGGGTTTTAGGTCAAAAATAGGGTTAGAATTAGGGTTTTGGGTGAAAATTAGGGCTTTGGGTTAAAATTAGGGTTTTGGGTCAAAATTTGGGTTTTGGGTCCCCATTAGTGTTTTGGGTCAAAATTTGGGTATAGTGTTTGAATTAGGGTTTTGAGTTAAAAATAGGTTTTTGGGTCAAAAATTGGGTTAGAATTAGGGTTTTGGGTTAAAATTTGGGTTTTGGGTCACAATTAGGGTTTTGGGTCAAAAATAAGGTTTTGTGTCAAATTTAGGGTTTAGGGTCAAAATTAGGGTTTAGAGTTTGAATTTGGGTTTTGAGTTAAAAATAGGTTTTGGGTCAAAAATAAGGTTAGAATTAGGGTTTTGCGTTAAAATTAGGGTTTCGGGTCAAAATTAGGGTTTTGAAATAAAAATAGGGTTTTGAGTCAAAATTAGGGTTTTGAGTTAAAAATAGGGTTTTCGGTCGAAATTAGGGTTTTGGGTCAAAATTAGGGTTCTGGGTCAAATTTAGGATTAAGGGTCAAAATTATGGTTTAGGGTTTGAAAGAGGCTTGAGTATAAAATAGGTTCTTGGGTCAAAAATAGGGTTAGAATTAGAGTTTTGAGTTAAAATTAGGGCTTTGGGTTAAAATTAGTGTTTTGGGCCAAAATTTCGGTTTTGGGTCACAATTAGGGTTTTGGGTAAAGTGTTTGAATTAGGGTTTTGAGTTAAAAATAGTTTTTTGGGTCAAAAATTGGGTTAGAATTAGGGTTTTAGGTTAAAATTGGGGTTTTGGGTCAAATTTTGGGTTTTGGGGCACAATTAGGGATTTGGGTCAAAATTTGGGTATAGTGTTTCAATTAGGGTTTTGAGTTAAAAATAGGGTTTTGGGTCAAAAATAAGGTTGTGTCAAATTTAGGGTTTAGGGTCAAAATTAGGGTTTAGAGTTTGAATTAGGGTTTTGAGTTAAAAATCGGGTTTTGGGTCAAAAATAAGGTTAGAATTAGGGTTTTGCGTTAAAATTAGGGTTTCGGGTCAAAATTAGGGTTTTGAAATAAAAATAGGGTTTCGGGTCAAAATTAGGGTTTTGAGTTAAAAATAGGGTTCTGGGTCAAAATTAAGGTTTGGGTCAAAATTAGGGTTTTGTGTTAAAATTAGGGCTTTGGGTTAAAATTAGTGTTTTGGGTCAAAATTTGGGTTTTGGGTCACAATTAGGGTTTTGGGTAAAGTGTTTGAATTAGGGTTTTGAGTTAAAAATAGGGTTTTGGGTCAAAATTTAGGTTATGGGTCCAAATTAGGGTTATGGTTCAAAATTAGTTTTTAGGGTTTGAATTAGGGTATTGTGTTAAAAATAGGGTTACAATTTCGGTTTTGGGTAAAAATTTGGGCTATGGATTAAAATTAGGGTTTTGGGTCAAAATTTGGGTATAGTGCTTGAATTAGGGTTTTGAGTTAAAAATAGGGTTTTGGGTCAAAAATAGGGTTCTGGGTCAAATTTAGGTTTTAGGGTCAAAATTAGGGTTTAGGGTTTGAATTAGGGTTTTGAGTTAAAAATAGGGTTTTGGGTCAAAAATAAGGTTAGAATTAGGGTTTTGGGTTAAAATTAGGGTTCTGGGTCAAATTTAGGGTTTAGGGTCAAAATGATGGTTTTGGTTTTGAAATAGGGTGGAGTTTAAAATAGGATATTGGGTCAAAAATAGGGTTAGAATTAGGGTTTTGGGTAAAAATTAGGGCTTTGGGTTAAAATTAGGGTTTGGGTCAAAATTTGGGTTTTGGGTCACCATTAGGGTTTTGGGTCAAAATTTGGGTTCTGGGTCCAAATTAGGGTTTTGGATCAAAATTAGTTTTTAGGGTTTGAATTAGGGTTTTGAGTGAAAAAAAGGGTTACAATTTAGGTTTTGGTTTAAAATTAGGGCTTTGGGTTAAAATTAGGGTTTTGGGTCAAAATATGGGTATAGTGTTTGAATTAGGGTTTTGAATACAAAATAGGGTTTTGGGTTAAAAATATGGTTATAATTAGGGTTTTGGGTTAAAATTAGTGCTTTGGGTTAAAATTAGGGTTTTGGGTCAAATTTTGGGTTCTAGGTCCAAATTAGGGTTTTTGATCAGAATTAGTTTTTAGGGTTTGAATTAGGGTTTTGAGTTAAAAATAGGGTTAGAATTAGGGTTTTGTGTCAAAATTAGAGCTTTGGGTTAAAATTTGGGTGTTGGGTCAAAGTTTGTGTATTGGGTCCAAATTTGGGTTTTGGGTCAAAATTTGGGTATAGGGTTTGAATTAGGGTTTTGAGTTTAAAATAGGGTTTTGGTTCAAAAATATGGTTAGAATTAGGGTTTTGGGTCAAAATTTGGGTTCTGGGTTCAATTTAGGGTTTTGGATCAAAATTAGTTTTTTGGGTTTGAATTAGGGTCTTGAGTTAAAAATAGGGTTGGAATTATGGTTTTGGGTCAAAATTAGGGTATAGGGTTTGAATTAGGGTTTTGACTTAAAAATAGGGATTTGGGTCAAACAATGGGTTATAATTAGGGTTTTGGGTATAAATTAAGGTTTCGTGTAAAAATTAGGGGTCTGGGGTCAAATTTTGGGTTTAGGGTCATAATTAGGGTATAGTCTTTGAATTAGGGTTTTGAGTTAAAAATAGGATTTTGGGTCAAAAATAGGGTTAGAATTAGGGTTTTGGTTAAAATTTGAGTTTCGGGTCAAAATTTTTATTCCGTGTCGAATTGAGGGTTTATATTTGAAATCGGGTTTTGAGTTTAAAATAGGATTTAGGGTCAAAAATACGGTTGCAATATGCGTTTTTGGTAAAAATTAAGGCTTTGGGTTAAAATTAGGGTTTTGGGTCAAAATTTGGGTTTTGGGTCAAAATTTGGGGTTTGGGTCAAATTTTGGGTATAAGGTTTTGATTTAAAAATAGGGTTTTGGGTCAAAATTAGGGCATAGTGTTTGAATTATGGTTTTGAGTTAAAAATAGGGTTTTGGGTAAAAAATAGGGTTAAAATTAGGGTTTTGGGTCAAAATTAGGGTTCTAGGTTCAAATTAGAGTTTTGGATCAAAATTTGGTTTCTGGGTCCGAATTAGGGTTTTGGATCAAAAGTAGTTATTAGGGTATTTAGTTAAAAATTGGGTTTTGGGTCACAATTTGGGTTCTGGGTCCAAATTAGGGTTTTGAATCAAAATTAGTTTTTAGGGTTTGAATTAGGGTTTTGAGTTAAAAATAGGGTTTTGGGTTAAAAATAGGGTTTCGTGTCAAAATTAGGGTTCTGGGTCAAATTTAGGATTAAGGGTCAAAATCAGGGTTCTGGGTCAAATTTAGGATTAAGGGTCAAAATCAGGGTTTAGGGTCCAAAATTAGGGTTTTGGGTCCAAAATAGGGTTTGAATTAGGGTTTTGACTTAAAAATAGGGGGTTGGGTTAAAATTAGTGTTTTGGGTCAAATTTTGGGTTTTGGGTCATAATTAGGGTTTTGGGTAAAGTGTTTGAATTAGGGTTTTGAGTTAAAAATAGGGTTTTGGGTCAAAATTTAGGTTATGGGTCCAAATTAGGGTTTTGGTTCACAATTAGTTTTTAAGGTTTGAATCGGTGTTTTGAGTTAAAAATAGGGTTACCATTTCGGTTTTGGGTAAAAATTTGGGCTATGGATTAAAATTAGGGTTTTGGGTCAAAATTTGGGTATAGTGTTTGAATTAGGGTTTTGAGTTAAAAATAGGGTTCTGGGTCAAATTTAGGTTTTAGGGTCAAAATTGGGGTTTAGGGTTTGAATTAGGGTTTTGAGTTAAAAATAGGGTTTTGGACCAAAAATAAGGTTAGAATTAGGGTTTTGGGTTAAAATTAGGGTTTAGGGTCAAAATGATGGTTTAGGGTTTTAAATAGGGTTAAGTTTAAAATAGGATTTTGGGTCAAAAATAGGGTTAAAATTAGGGTTTTGGGTAAAAATTAGGGCTTTGGGTTAAAATTAGGGTTTTGGGTCAAAATATGGGTATAGTGTTTGAATTAGGGTTTTGATTACCAAACAGGGTTATAATTAGGGTTTTGGGTCAAAATTTGGGTTCTGGGTCCAAATTAGGGTTTTTGATCAGAATTAGTTTTTAGGGTTTGAATTAGGGATTTGAGTTAAAAATAGGGTTACAATTAGGGTTTTGTGTCAAAATTAGAGCTTTGGGTTAAAATTTGGGAGTTGGGTCAAAGTTTGTGTATTGGGTCCAAATTTGGGTTTTGGGTTAAAATTTGGGTTTAGGGTTTGAATTAGGGTTTTGAGTTTAAAATAGGGTTTTGGTTCCAAAATATGGTTAGAATTAGGGTTTTGGGTCAAAATTTGGGTTCTGGGTTCAATTTAGGGTTTTGGATCAAAATTAGTTTTTTGGGTTTGAATTAGGGTATTGAGTTAAAAATATTGTTGGAATTAGGTTTTTGGGTCAAAATTAGGGTATAGGGTTTGAATTAGGGTTTTGACTTAAAAATAGGGGTTTGGGTCAAACATTGGGTTATAATTAGGGTTTTACGTATAAATTATGGTTTCGTGCAAAAATTAGGGTTCTGGGGTCAAATTTAGGGTTTAGGGCCATAATTAGGGTATAGACTTTGAATTAGGGTTTTGAGTTAAAAATAGGGTTTTGGATCAAAAATAGGGTTCTGGGTCAAATTTAGGGTTTAGGGTCAAAATTAGGCTTTAGAGTTTGAGTTAGGGTTTTGAGTTAAAAATAGGGTTTTGGGTAAAAAATAAGGTTAGAATTAGGGTTTTGCATTAAAATTAGGGTTTCGGGTCAAAATTTGGGTTCTGGGTCAAATTAAGGGTTTACAGTCAAAATTAGGGTTGAGTTAAAAATAGGGTTTTGGGTCAAAATTAGGGTTTCGGGTCAAAATTAGGGTTCTGGGTCAAATTTAGGATTAAGGGTCAAAATTATGGTTTAGGGTTTGAAAGAGGGTTGAGTATAAAATAGGTTTTTGGGTCAAAAATAGGGTTAGAATTAGGGTTTTGAGTTAAAATTAGGGCTTTGGGTTAAAATTAGTGTTTTGGGTCAAAATTTGGGTTTTGAGTCACAATTAGGGTTTTGGGTAAAGTGTTTGAATTAGGGTTTTGAGTTAAAAATAGGGTTTTGGGTCAAAATTTAGGTTATGGGTCCAAATTAGGGTTATGGTTCAAAATTAATTTTTAGGGTTTGAATTAGGGTTTTGAGTTAAAAATAGGGTTACAATTTCGGTTTTGGATAAAAATTTGGATTATGGATTAAAATTAGGGTTTTGGGTCAAAATTTGGGTATAGTGTTTGAATTAGGGTTTTGAGTTAAAAATAGGTCAAAAATAGGGTTCTGGGTCAAATTTAGGTTTTAGGGTCAAAATTAGGGTTTAGGGTCTGAATTAGGGTTTTGAGTTAAAAATAGCGTTTTGGGTCAAAAATAAGGTTAGAATTAGGGTTTTGGGTTAAAATTAGGGTTCTGGGTCAAATTTAGGGTTTAGGGTCAAAATGATGGTTTAGGGTTTTGGGTCAAAAATAGGGTTAGAATTAGGGTTTTGGGTAAAAATTAGGGCTTTGGGTTAAAATTAGGGTTTTGGGTCAAAATTTGGGTTTTGGGTCACCATTAGGGTTTTGGGTCAAAATTTGTGTATAGTGTTTGAATTAGGGTTTTTAGAGAGGCTAATCATTGTGCTGATAAGCTTGCCAATTTTGGAGTCAGTTCTAAATGCTTCACTTGGTGGAACCTGATTCCAAGTTTTATTAGGAATGATTTCTTTTGTAATAGGTGGGGTATGCCTAACTTTAGATTCATGTAACCCCCCCTTTTTTCATGGGTAAGGTCCTATGCCCCCCCATGCTTTCTTGTATTTCTTTCTTTTTGTTAAATAATTCTCTGGGGTGCTGCAGATGATTGGTAGTGGTTTTGGTGCCAACATAGTTGGATCAAAATTAGTTTTTAGGGTTTGAATTAGGGTTTTGAGTTAAAAAAAGGGTTACAATTTGGGTTTTGGGTAAAAATTAGGCCTTTGGGTTAAAATTAGGGTTTTGGGTCAAAATATGGGTATAGTGTTTGAATTAGGGTTTTGATTACAAAATAGGGTTATAATTAGGGTTTTGGGTTAAAATTAGTGCTTTGGGTTAAAATTTGGGTTTTGGGTCAAAATTTGGGTTCTGGGCCCAAATTAGGGTTTTTGATCAGAATTAGTTTTTAGGGTTTGAATTAGGGATTTGAGTTAAAAATAGGGTTAGAATTAGGGTTTTGTGTCAAAACTAGAGCTTTGGGTTAAAATTTGGGTGTTGGGTCAAAGTTTGTGTATTGGGTCCAAATTTGGGTTTTGGGTCTAAATTTGGGTATAGGGTTTGAATTAGGGTTTTGAGTTTAAAATAGGGTTTTGGTTCCAAAATATGGTTAGAATTAGGGTTTTGGGTCAAAATTTGGGTTATGGGTTCAATTTAGGGTTTTGGATCAAAATTAGTTTTTTGGGTTTGAATTAGGGTCTTGAGTTAAAAATAGGGTTGGAATTAGGGTTTTGGGTCAAAATTAGGGTATAGGGTTTGAATTAGGGTTTTGACTTAAAAATAGGGGTTTGGGTCAAACATTGGGTTATAATTAGGGTTTTGCGTATAAATTAAGGTTTCGTGTAAAAATTACGGTTCAGGCGCCAAATTTAGGGTTTAGGGCCATAATTAGGGTATAGGCTTTGAATTAGGGTTTTGAGTTAAAAATAGGGTTTTGGGTCAAAAATAGGGTTCTGGGTCAAATTTAGGGTTTAGGGTCAAAATAAGGGTTTAGAGTATGAATTAGGGTTTTGAGTTAAAAATAGGGTTTTGGGTCAAAAATAAGGTTAGAATTAGGGTTTTGCGTCAAAATTAGGGTTCTGGGTCAAATTTAGGGTTTACGGTCAAAATTAGGGTTTTGAGTTAAAAATAGGGTTTTGGGTTAAAATTAGGGTTTCGGGCCAAAATTAGGGTTCTGGGTCAAATTTAGGATTAAGGGTCAAAATTAGGGTTTAGGGTTTGAAAGAGGGTTGAGTATAAAATATGGTTTTGGGTCAAAAATAGGGTTAGAATTAGGGTTTTGAGTTAAAATTAGGGCTTTGGGTTAAAATTAGTGTTTTGGGTAAAAATTTGGGGTTTGGGTCACAATTAGGGTTTTGGGTAATGTGTTTGAATTAGGGTTTTGAGTTAAAAATAGGGTTTTGGGTCAAAATTTAGGTTATGGGTCCAAATTAGGGTTATGGTTCAAAATTAGTTTTTAGGATTTGAATTAGGGTTTTGAGTTAAAAATAGGGTTACAATTTCGGTTTTGGGTAAAAATTTGGGCTATGGGTTAAAATTAGGGTTTTGGGTCAAAATTTGGGTATAGTGTTTGAATTAGGGTTTTGAGTTAAAAATAGGGTTACAATTTCGGTTTTTGGTAAAAATTTGGGCTATGGGTTAAAATTAGGGTTTTGGGTCAAAATTTGGGTATAGTGTTTGAATTAGGGTTTTGAGTAAAAAATAGGTCAAAATAGGGTTCTGGGTCAAATTTAGGTAATAATGTTTTCTCAACGTTCATATTTTCAAAATATGGTGATAATTTTTTTTTCTTTTAACCTCATAACAACAACAACTTAATCAAATCACAATTAATAACACAACGTATCTAAATCTTATAACTATACTGCCTCATATATTTTCACACCTAAATCATAATCAGTTTTACCCTTAAAACACAATATAACATAATAGGACCTAAGCTGGTCGTATCTAACAGACACTACAGCCAATAGGAGCAACACAGCACGCTTCCAACTAGACAGCCTTCCTCTTCTTGTAGGGATCATACCCCTTGTAAGACTCTGATATGGTTGTAAGGGTGAGACACCAATATATGGATTTATCCCCATAACTAAATGCGCAACACAAAAGAAGGCACATACACATATACATATTTATACAACATACTCATTCATATTATATCACATCGTTTATCAATGGGTTTCACACCCCAAACATCAACGCAGTCACTGGCACACAGCCAAAACCCATCTCACACTGTCCAACATCGTGGCACAGGTGATATCAACGTTGATGGGGCCTCATTGTCCACCCGGCACAATAAGAACATCGTTATGATCTACCATGACGTCGCAAGATAATCACTCGTTTGATCATGGCACGTCTGCCAAATGCATGCAAGAAAAACATTTTGTTCTCAACACTTTTCTTTGTGCTATATCTTTATTTGTCAAAGCTCTCAAAAGCTTTCGACCCATCATCGTTTTTTTAAAACATCAAAGCTCTCAAAAGCATCATCGTATTCAACATCGAATGCAACTTTTATTAACAACACAGGACCTCAAAGTCTGAGTGCTCAATCACGAAGCCCCTAGACCGTTGCAATCAGTCTTAGGTTCGTGGTAATAGAAAATAACTTAAAACGTTTTAACTTCTTTACGTAGATACCCAGTCTACAACACAACGAACCTTAATACCCCGACGTCTCGGTTATTAAGTTCCACATCATCGTTTTACATCGTTTTTGTCTGTGAAAAAAAAATCCAAAATAAGATAACGTCATAAGAACACTAGTACCCTAACATCTCGGTTACTAAGTTCTATATCGTCATTTACGACATTAAGTAAAAGTCATTTCTACTTGAAATTCGTTTGTAAAACATCAAATCATCAAACACTCTTTTACTGAAACTTCGGCTTTAAAAATTAAATCAATTCAGATTAAACCTCTTCTCAAAATAAGTACTGCTATTTTTAAACTTTCACCGTAAATAATTTCAAAACTTGCCATCGTTTATCATTTTCCAAGAAAATATTTTTAAAGTCAAACTTTGACTTTGACTTTTTTTTATTTATTATTTTTTTTATAAAGTATTTTCAAATATTAATTTCACAAAATAACTTTTTATAATATTTCGGAATTTCTTGTGTAAAAATTAGCAGTACAAAAAAATTTCAAGGTTACGCTCTCACCGTGACTCATAAATTTCTTTTACACTAATAAATCATAAAATAATATTATTTCTCAAAAACTCATTATTTTTCCAAAATAATATTTTCCACCATTATTATATTCCAACATTTCCCATAAAACATTGAATATAATTTTAACAGCTTATTAAATCTTTTATCTAATTAATCGGTTGTGCACTGACCACTGTCAGACCTCTCAAACAACATTCAACAACTTCATTCAACAACATCGCCACAATTATATCACCAGGCAGATCATGCATCATAGCAACATAATATACTACTGCAGATAATTAAATCAATTAAAAGCAGATTAATCACCGATGCACAGATAAACAACACAACGTAAGTCACATAAACAAATAACCACAGCCACATATAAATCATATAAACCACACTACAAGCAAATAGTTATTTAGAAAATCCCTCAGGTAAGCTCACCTTACCTCTTGAAGACTCGAACTAACGGTTTCAAATAATCTCCCGATTTGATCCGGTTTCCTCCGTCGGCTTTAGGTCAAACCAATCTGATCGATTCCTTCATAACGAATTGCAACCAGAATAAATCAAATCAAACAAAAATATACTTGACTCATGGAGGTTAAGGTTCGGCCTCAACAACTTTTCTAGGTTAGGAAAGTTAAAATTTTGTTAACTTAGGGATTAATGATCCATAAGTAACTTAAACATGATTAAGTCCTTAATCTAAGATCATGAGCCAAGAACATGGAATAAAACTCATCTAGTTCCAAGAACTAGGGTTTCTGTTTTTCTCAAAATTTTAGGCTACAGGTTTTAAAATTTTCTCAACTCTTGGATTTAACCAACATACAAAACCTAGAGTTGGATTAAAGTGTTACTAGACAACATTTGAATCAAAAATCCATCAAATATTCATAACTAGGGTTTCGGCCTTTATGAAACAAATAGGTTAGGGTTTGATTTTCGATCTTCTATGTACTTACATACAAGAACTATCAAGGTACTAGAAGATTGAATCATGAATCAAGACATGAAAATGAAACAAAACCCATGAACATCATATTAACCTAGGTTCGGCCCAGTCCAGAAATCAAGGAAAGAAATTTATCATGATCATATGCTTCTAGATGATGAAAATAGAGATGATTATGAGATCATAGCAATTGGTTTCATGTGAAAAGGATTTTTCTAGAATTAGTTATTAATTTTTGAAGAAAGCTTCAAGAACTTTGAATCATATGAAGAACATGATGATCAAAGACATAAACTCAAGAATCTTGTGAAGAGAAAAGCTTAGAATAGCAAGATTAAGAGAGAATACCTCTTGATTATCAAAGAGAAGGATGATCTTGATGATGTTCTTCACTAATTTCTCATGGTATTCTTGAGAAACTTAGAGAGAAAGATGAACATGATGAGGATTTAGAACAGTTTTAGTAATTTGGGCATATCTCTCAACATACTTGTCCGTTTTCGATGATCTTTATGTCGTTGGAAATAAGAGAGAAATATGAACAACTTTCATGTTGAAAGTTTTCCGAGATTCAGAACAGATAAGAGTCAGAATTTCGTGGCAATTTCGGGAGAATGATGAGAATGTGACTTTGCCTATGACTCATCCACTTCACATCAATGCTCATTTATGGCTAGGAAAAAAGGATGTCCAAATACTTGGAATTCAGGAAGGAGCCGTGGGTTTTGGGTGGATTTGGTCAAAATTCTCAATGGCATGGCTTGTAATTTTCATGAGGAGCCAAGGGTAAAATGGTCATTTCCAGGCAAAATATTCCTTTCGCCATAAATGCGCCATTATGGCCATTATGACTCGGATAAGCTCATCATAAATGCTCTTCAAGTCGGTCAAATCCATCACCTCAGCTCCGTTGCCGACTCCTTGGTTCATCTGGCATAGGCTTTTCCTAGAGATATCTCGACGTATATGCCCGCAACAAATATAATATTTTAATTTTTTTTACCAAAATTTTCAAAACTTCCAGTATCGTAGTAAATACGATAAAAACATTTGTCATCTCGTTCACGAGTTAAAATTATGTTTTCTGAGCAGTAAACGTTTACTGTCAGTGAAAATGCAGAAAACGGCAGACCGGTTTCCGTCTGAATTTTCAACCAAAAACTTCCCCGTAACCTTATGATAATAAGTATAACAAGGAAATGACCTTGGTGTATCCAAAATCATTTTTTAAGTCTCGGATAAAAATATATATTTATATATTTATTACCGATATTACAAAGCAACGAAAATCGAGGTGTTACATTACTACCCCACTAAAAAAAATTTTATCCTCGAAATTTCGTCACTCGAAACTAAACAGGATTTTGTAACCTCATCTTAACCTTAAGATTTTACGTTGCCCTTCACATTGCTTCATTCTCATTCCATATTCTATAACACAGTTCATTCTTATTGTGATTTCTACTTCTCCTCACCCTCCTCAAAATTTCATTAGAGTCTATCACACTCGAAAAACAAAATTAAAACTTAATCACTTCTCTTATCAATATGGTTCCACCAGAAACCTTATTCCAATCATCTAACTCTGAATATTATCATTAATACAAACAATGTCTTCACAGCACCACACATCAATTCCCTACTCAAAATATTTAATCATAGTATTAGTTCCTCTTGATTATAATTCACCACTCCAATTTGATATCACCTCACACATCTCATCCTCAAAATAACTTCATTGCATATCTTAATGCAATTAAACCAAAAGGGATTATAGAATAGAATTATATAATCCTTAGCTTTCGAACTTTCCTATCAACTTAATTTTACTCAAGAACTTCTCTTTTCCGTTCACATTCAACTTAGGTAAAGCCACCATAGACACCTTTCTGTAATTCCTTTCAATTATACGATTAAATCTTAATGATGATCATTTTATCATTATCCTAATTCCTTTAGCAAACTCTACCTCGATCATAACAAAATCTACAAAAATCATCTTATTTACTGATGTTAATTCTAGAAATTCTCATCTTACTAGTCACATCTACACCTCCATAAAAATCCACTCACCTCTTGTCGTGCTTAGATATTACACTTACTCTCAACTAACCTTCTAAGGATCAATTCCTTATCATGTTGGGTCAGTCCTCTGATACATACCTCTGTTAGTTTTTCCATTACACCGTGGACCTAAGCAGTAAAAAGATGTCGACTTCGTCAATCTACTCACAATAATTTGAAAAGAGATTTGCAAGACAATAAATTTCTTGATTTTGCTTTCACAAGAAAGCACAAAGAATAATTTGACCAATCTGAAAGGTACAAGTGTCTAATATGTAAAAAGATTCTTCAATAGGTTCGTGAGTGTAAAAATGCATAGCTAATACAAGTTTACAAACATGAGTCTAATAAAGTTTCTTCCTTCACAAGAACTTTACTACACAACGATTTAAAAGAACATCAGTCCGACAAAATTTAGACTGGATCACTTCCATCAAAAGTAAAAGTGAATCAACTAAGTCTCATCAAGAAACTTCTATCATCAAGAATTCATATATGTCACATAACTCGAAATACTCATAATACATTCCCAAAGAAGTATGAAAATATCCAGACTGTCAGAACCAAAGTCAGGATAGATTTTAAATCAAGGTCAGAAAAATGAATTTGGCATGTACAAAACGTACCGCTATGATTGTCTAATACAGCCATAGGAATTTGAAAAGCAATTTGTCCATTAGGAACACTTTTTCTGAATCCCGAGACCCTCATCTAAGGTTGAAGATTTAAATCTATTCACCTTGGTTTCTCACAAGCACAATGGTCTTTTATGACGCGCTTGGTATGGTCATCCTGAATCGGCACGATTCCTGATAACTTGGTCAATCACTCAGACACACGAACAGTTGATCTTTCCTCATAAGCTGAGTTTACAGTACAAAATCTTTAATAAGTCCTTACTCCAATCTGGTGGTAACTTGTTCTCAAGTCGATCCTTGAATATATAACAACTCCTTGCGAGGGATCTGTAACACTTGGTACAGAAGTCTCTCATACTCCTCGTGACTCTTAGAGTAAACGTGAACATCATCGATGAAGATGATGACTAACTTATCGAGAAATGGACCAAAATTCCATTTCTTGAAGTCTAACCCAACTAACTTCGTTGGCGATATGCTACACAAAGCGGTTGAGATCTGGCTAAATCTAGAAACTAGATAAATCAGAAACTCAACAACCGTCCGTTCGTACAAACTTGGGACATTCTCAGAAAATTTTCCCCAAAAACTTTCAATGACAGGTACCTTATTCAAATGTCTGATACTGTCCTAAGGGATAAACGAATGTATCAATCATGAACATAAGTACCCTTTCCTAAACATGAGTTCTCACAAGGTCTCAACCCAATCAGAACCCACCAAAACATACTTACTTGTGTGTCAACACACATTGTTTCATCCAATAAACAATTCAAACAAGGTTCAACCAGAGATCACACAACAAAAATCTAACAGACCTATTTCCCAACATTCCCGAAAGACTCGACCAGCTCTGATACCACTAATGTGACACCCTAAACTCGGGTCATCACATGGTTACCCGTTTGCGGAAATAAAAGTTAATTTGCTGGTTACTTTCGGAAAATAATGCTTTGTCAACGTTCATATTTTCAAAATATGGTGATAATTTTTTTTTCTTTTAACCTCATAACAACAACAACTTAATCAAATCACAATTAACAACACAATGTATATAAATCTTACAACTATACTGCCTCA
Organism: Sophora flavescens; assembly: GCA_030762895.1. NCBI lineage: Eukaryota > Viridiplantae > Streptophyta > Magnoliopsida > Fabales > Fabaceae > Sophora > Sophora flavescens. The sequence continues at coordinate 162,193,678 of CM061065.1, forward strand.
TATATTTTCACACCTAAATCATAATCAGTTTTACCCTCAAAACACAATATAACATAATAGGACCTAAGCTGGTCGTAACTAACAAACACTACAGCCAATAGGAGCAGAGCACGCTTCCAACTAGACAGCCTTCCTCTTCTTGTAGGGATCATACCCCTTGTAAGACTCTGATATGGTTATAAGGGTGAGACACCAATATATGGATTTATCACCATAACTAAATACGCAACACAAAAGAAGGCACATACACATATACATATTTATACAACATACTCATTCATATTATATCACATCGTTTATCAATGGGTTTCACACCCCAAACATCAACATTGAAAAACTATACATGAACACTTCAAAATATCATCTAAACATTCATACCTAATCTCATGAGGTATCTCCAACTTCGTGGTGAGTTGATCAGACTCGATAGTTACAGGCACACAGCCACAAACACGCAGTCACAGGCACACAGCCAAAACCCATCTCACACTGTCCAACATCGTGGCACAGGTGATATCAACGTTGATGGGGCCTCATTGTCCACCCGGCACAATAAGAACATCATTATGATCTACCATGACGCCGCAAGGTAATCACTCGTTTGATCATGGCACGTCTGCCAAATGCATGCAAGAAAAACATTTTGTTCTCAACACTTTTCTTTGTTCTATATCTTTATTTGTCAAAGCTCAAAATCTTTCGACCCATCATCGTTTTTTTTAAACATCAAAGATCTCAAAAGCTTTTAACTTATCATCGTTTTAAACATCGAATGCTCTCAAAAGCATCATCGTTTTCAACATCGAATGCTCTCAAAAGCATCATCGTTTTAAACATCTTTACAACTTTTATTAACAACACAGGACCTCAAAGTCCGAGTGCTCAATCACGAAGCCCCTAGACCGTTGCAATCAGTCTTAGGTTCGTGGTAATAGAAAACAACTTAATACGTTTTAACTTCTTAACGTAGATACCCAGTCTACAACACAATGAACCTTAATACCCCGACGTCTCGGTTATTAAGTTCCACATCATCGTTTTACGTCGTTTTTGTCTGTGAAAAACAAATCCAAAATAAGAAAACGTCATAAGAACACTAGTACCCCGACATCTCGGTTACTAAGTTCTATATCGTCATTTACGACATTAAGTAAAACTCATTTCTACTTGAAATCCGTTTGTAAAATGTCAAATCATCAAAAACTCTTTTACTGAAACTTCAGATTTAAAAATTAAATCAATTCAGATTAAACCTCTTCTCAGAATAAGTACTGCTATTTTTAAACTTTCACCGTAAATAATTTCAAAACTTGCCATCGTTTATCATTTTCCAAGAAAATATTTTTAAAGTCAAACTTTGACTTTGACTTTTATTTTATTTTATTTTATTTTATTTATTTATTATTTATTTATAAAGTATTTTCAAATATTAATTTCACAAAATAACTTTTTATAATATTTCGGAATTTCTTGTGTAAAAATTAGCAGTACAAAAAAATTTCACGGTTACGCTCTCACCGTGACTCATAAATTTCTTTTACACTAATAAATCATAAAATAATAATATTTCTCAAAAACTCATTATTTTTCCAAAATAATATTTTCCACCATTATTATATTCCAACATTTCCCATAAAAGATTGAATATAATTTTCACAGCTTATTAAATCTTTTATCTGATTAATCGATTGTGCACTGACCACTGTCAGGCCTCTCAAACAACATTCAACAACATCACCATAATTATATCACCAGACAGATCATGCATCATAGCAACATAATATACTACTGCAGATAATTAAATCAATTAAAAGCAGATTAATCACCGATGCACAGATAAACAATCCCGATTTGATCCGGTTTCCTCCATCGGCTTTAGGTCAAACCAATCTGATCGATTCCTTCATAACGAATTGCAACCAGAATAAATCAAATCAAACAAAAACATACTTGACTCATGGAGGTTAAGGTTCGGCCTCAACAACTTTTCTAGGTTAGGAAAGTTAAAATTTTGTTAACTTAGGGATTAATGATCCATAAGTAACTTAAACATAATTAAGTCCTTAATCTAAGATTATGAGCCAAGAACATGGAATAAAACTCATCTAGTTCCAAGAACTAGGGTTTCTGTTTTTCTCAAGATTTTAGGCTACAGGTTTTAAAATTTTCTCAACTCTTGGATTTAACCAACATACAAAACCTAGAGTTGGATTAAAGTGTTACTAGACAACATTTGAATCAAAAATCCATCAAATATTCATAGCTAGGGTTTCGGCCTTTATGAAACAAATATGTTAGGGTTTGATTTTTGATCTTCTATGTACTTACATACAAGAACTATCAAGGTACTAGAAGATTGAATCATGAATCAAGACATGAAAATGAAACAAAACCCATGAACATCATATTAACCTAGGTTCGGTCCAGTCCAGAAATCAAGGAAAGAAATTTCTCATGATCATATGCTTCTAGATGATGAAAATAGAGATGATTATAAGATCATAGCAATTGGTTTCATGTAAAAAGGATTTTTCTAGAATTAGTTATGAATTTTTGAAGAAAGCTTCAAGAACTTTGAATCATATGAAGAACATGATGATCAAAGACATAAACTCAAGAATCTTGTGAAGAGAAAAGCTTAGAATAGCAAGATTAAGAGAGACTACCTCTTGATGATCAAAGAGAAGGATGATCTGGATGATGTTCTTCACTAATTTCTCATGGTGTTCTTGAGAAACTTAGAGAGAAAGATGAACATGATGAGGATTTAGAACAGTTTTAGTAATTTGGGCATATCTCTCAACACACTTGTCCGTTATGGATGATCTTTATGTCGTTGGAAATAAGAGAGAAATATGAACAACTTTCATGTTGAAAGTTTTTCGAGATTCAGAACAGATAAGAGTCAGAATTTCGTGGCAATTTAGGGAGAATGATGAGAATGTGATTTTGCCTATGACTCATCCACTTCACATCAATGCTCATTTGTGGCTAGGAAAAAGGGATGTCCAAATACTTGGAATGGAGGAAGGAGCCGTGGGTTTTGGGTGGATTTGGTCAAAATTCTCAATGGCATGGCTTGTAATTTTCATGAGGAGCCAAGGGTAAAATAGTCATTTCCAGGCAAAATATTCCTTTCGCCATAAATGCGCCATTATGGCCATTATGACTCGGATAAGCTCATCATAAATGCTCGTCAAGTCGGTCAAATCCATCACCTCAGCTCCGTTGCCGACTCCTTGGTTCATCTGGCACAGGCTTTTCCTAAAGATATCATGACGTATATGTTCGCAAAAAATATAATATTTTAATTTTTTTTACCAAAATTTTCAAAACTTCCAGTATCGCAGTAAACTTTTATTGTCAGTGAAAATGCAGAAAACGACAGACCGGTTTCCGTCTGAATTTTCAACCAAAAACTTCCCCGTAACCTTATGATAATAAGTATAACAAGGAAATGACCTTCGTTTATCCAAATTCATTTTCTAAGTCTCGGACAAAAATATATATATTTATATATTACCGATATTACAAAGCAGCGAAAATAGGGGTGTTACAGTTTGAATTAGGGTTTTGAGTTAAAAATAGGGTTACAATTTAGGTTTTGGTGAAAAATTATGGCTTTGGGTTAAAATTAGGGTTTTGGGTCAAAATTTGGGTAGTGTTTCAATTAGGGTTTTGAGTTAAAATTAGGGTTTTGGGTCAAAAATAGGGTTCTGGGTCAAATTTAGGGTTTAGGGTCAAAATTAGGGTTTAGAGTTTGAATTAGGGTTTTGAGTTAAAAATATGTTTTTGGGTCAAAAATAAGGTTAGAATTAGGGTTTTGTGTGAAAATTAGGGTTTCGGGTCAAAATTAGGGTTCTTGGTCAAATTCAGGGTTTACGATCAAAATTAGGGTTTTGAGTGAAAAATAGGGTTTCAGGTTAAAATTAGGGTTTCGGGTCAAAATTAGAGTTCTGGGTCAAATTTAGGACAAAGGGTCAAAATTATGGTTTAGGGTTTGAAAGAGGGTTGAGTATAAAATAGGTTTTTGGGTCAAAAATAGGGTTACAATTAGGGTTTTGAGTTAAAATTAGGGCATTGGGTTAAAATTAGTGTTCCGGGTGAAAATTTGGGTTTTCGGTAAAGTGTTTGAATTAGGGTTTTGAGTTAAAAATAGGGTTTTGGGTCAAAATTTAGGTTATGGGTCCAAATTAGGGTTTTGGTTCAAAATTAGTTTTTAGGGTTTGAATTAGGGTTTTGAGTTAAAAATAGGGTTACAATTTCGGTTTTGGGTAAAAATTTGGGCTATGGGTTAAAATTAGGGTTTTAGGTCAAAATTAGGGTATAGTGTTTGAATTGGGGTTTTGAGTTAAAAATAGGGTTTTGGGTCAAAAATAGGGACCTGGGTCAAATTTAGGTTTTAGAGTCAAAATTAGGGTTTAGGGTTTGAATTAGGGTTTTGAGTTAAAAATAGGGTTTTGGGTCAAAAATAAGGGTTGAATTAGGGTTTTGGGTTAAAATTAGGGTTTTGTGTCAAATTTAGGGTTTAGGGGCAAAATGATGGTTTAGGGTTTGAAATAGGGTTGAGTTTAAAATAGGATTTTGGGTCAAAAATAGGGTTAGAATTAGGGTTTTGGGTAAAAACTAGGGCCTTGGGTTAAAATTAGGGTTTTCGGTCAAAATTTGGGTTTTGGGTCACCATTAGGGTTTTGAGTTAAAAAAAAGGGTTACAATTTGGGTTTTGGGTAAAAATTAGGGCTTTGGGTTAAAATTAGGGTTTTGGGTCAAAATATGGGTATAGTGTTTGAATTAGGGTTTTGATTACAAAATAGGGTTTTGGGTTAAAGATAGGGTTATAATTAGGGTTTTGGGTTAAAATTAGTGCTGTGGGTTAAAATTAGGGTTTTGGGTTCAAAATTTGGGTTCCTGGCCCAAATTAGGGTTTTTGATCAGAATTAGTTTTTAGGGTTTGAATTAGGGTTTTGAGTTAAAAATAGGGTTAGATTAGGGTTTTGTGTCAAAATTAGAGCTTTGGGCTAAAATTTGGGTGTTGGGTCAAAGTTTGTGTATTGGGTCCAAATTTGGGTTTTGGGTCAAAATTTGGGTATAGGGTTTGAATTAGGGTTATGAGTTTAAAATAGGGTTTTGGATAAAAAATATGGTTAGAATTTGGGTTCTGGGTCAAAATTTGGGTTCTGGGTTCAATTTAGGGTTTTGGATCAAAATTAGTTTTTTGGGTTTGAATTAGGGTCTTGAGTTAAAAATAGGGTTGAAATTAGGGTTTTGGGTCAAAATTGGGGTATAGGGTTTGAATTAGTGTTTTGACTTAAAAATAGGGGTTTGGGTCAAACATTGGGTTAAAATTAGGGATTTGGGTATAAATTAAGGTTTTGTGTAAAAATTAGGGTTCGGGGGTCAAATTTAGGGTTTAGAGTCATAATTAGGGTATAGACTTTGAATTAGGGTTTTGAGTTAAAAATAGGGTTTTGGGTCAAAAATAGGGTTAGAATTTGGGTTTTGGGTAAAATTTGGGTTTCGGGTCAAAATTTTTATTCCGTGTCGAATTGAGGGTTAAGGTTTGAAATCGGGTTGAGTTTAAAATACGATTTTGGGTCAAAAATACGGTTGGAATATGGGTTTTTGGTAAAAATTAGGGCTTTGGGTAAAAATTAGGGTTTTGGGTCAAAATTTGGGTTTTGGGTCAAATTTGGGTATAGGGTTTTGATTTAAAAATAGGGTTTTGGGTCAAAATTAGGGTATAGTGTTTGAATTATGGTTTTGAGTTAAAAATAGGGTTTTGGGTCAAAAATAGGGTTAAAATCAGGGTTTTGGGTAAAATTAGGGTTTCGGGTCAAAATTTAGGTTCTGGGTCCAAATTAGGGTTTTGGATTAAAATTTGTTTTTAGGGTTTGAATTAAGGTTTTGAGTTAAAAATAGGGTTAGAATTAGGGTTTTGTGTCAAAATTAGAGCTTTGGGTTAAAATTTGGGTGTTGGGTCAAAGTTTGTGTATTGGGTCCAAATTTGGGTTATAGGTCAAAATTTGGGTATAGGGTTTGAATTAGGGTTTTGAGTTTAAAATAGGGGTTTGGGTTAAAAATAGGGTTAGAATTAGGGTTTTGGGTCAGAACTTGGGTTCTGGGTTCAATTTAGGGTTTTGTGTCAAAATTAGTTTTTAGGGTTTGAATTAGGGTCTTGAGTTAAAAATAGGGTTGGAATTAGGGTTTTGGGTCAAAATTAAGGTATAGGGTTTGAATTAGGGTTTTGACTTAAAAATAGGGGTTTGGGTCAAACATTACTTAGGGTTATGGGTATAAATTAAGGTTTCTAGTAAAAATTAGGGTTCTGGGGTCAAATTTAGGGTTTAGGGTCATAATTAGGGTATATGTTTGAATTAGGGTTTTGCGTGAAAAATAGGGTTTTGGGTCAAAAATAGGGTTAGAATTAGGGTTTTGGGTCAAAATTTTTGTTCCGTGTCGAATTGAGGGTTTAGGTTTGAAATCGGGTTGAGTTTAAAATAGGATTTTGGGTCAAAAATACGGTTGGAATATGGGTTTTTGGTAAAAATTATGCCTTTGGGTCAAAATTAGGGTTTTGGGTCAAATTTTGGGTTTTGATTCAAATTTTGGGTATAGGGTTTGAATTAGGGTTTTGATTTAAAAATAGGGTATTGGGTCAAAATTAGGGCAGAGTGTTTGAATTACGGTTTTGAGTTAAAAATAGGGTTTTGGGTAAAAAAATAGGGTTAAAATTAGGGTTTTGGGAAAATAGGGGTTTCGGGTCAAAATTTGGGTTATGGGTCCAAATTAGGGTTTTGGATCAAAATTTGGGTTCTGGGTCCAAATTAGGGTTTTGGATCAAAATTAGTTTTTAGGGTTTGAATTAGGGTTGAGTTAAAAATAGGGTTATAATTAGGGTGTTGGGTCAAAATTTGTGTATTGGGTCCAAATTAGGGTTTTGGGTCAAAATTTGGGTATAGGGTTTGAATTAGGCTTTTGAGTTTAAAATAGGGTTATGGGTCAAAAATAGGGTTAGAATTAGGGTTTTGGGTCAAAATTTGGATTATGGGTAAAATTTAGGGTTCTCGGTCGAATTTAGGGTTTTGGGTCATAATTAGGGTTTAGGCTTTGAATTAGGGTATTAAGTTAAAAATAGGGTTTTGAGTCAAAATAGGGTTAGAATTAGGGTTTTGGGTAAAATTAGGGTTTCGGCTCAATTTGGGTTGTGTCAAAATGAGGGTTTAGGTTTGAAATCGGGTTTTGAGTTTAAAATAGGATTTTGGGTCAAAAATAGGGTTAGAATTAGGGTTTTGTGTCAAAATTAGAGCTTTGGATTAAAATTTGGGTGTTGGGTCAAATTTTGTGTATGGGGTCCATAATAGGGTTTTGGGTCAAAATTTGGGTATAGGGTTTGAATTAGGGTTTTGAATTAAAAATAGGGTTTTGGGTCAAAATTAGGGTATAGTGTTTGAATTATGGTTTTGAGTTAAAAATAGGGTTTTGGTTCAAAAATAGGGTTAGAATTAGGGTTTTGGGTAAAATTAGGGTTTCGGGTCAAAATTTTGGTTCTGGGTCAAAAATAGAATTAGGGTTTTGGGTCAAAATTTGGGTTCTGGGTCCAAATAAGGGTTTTGGGTCAAAATAGAATTAGGGTTTTGGGTCTAAATTTGGGTTCTGGGTCCAAATTAGGGTTCTGGATCAAAATTAGTTTTTAGGGTTTGAATTAGGGTTTTGGGTCAAAAATAGGGTTAGAATTAGGGTTTTGGGTAAAATTAGAGCTTCGGGTCAAAATTTGGGTTCTGTGTCGAATTGAGAGTTTAGGTTTGAAATCGGGTTGAGTTTAAAATAGGATTTTCGGTCAAAAATAGGGTTAGAATTAGGGTTTTGGGTCAAAATTAGAGATTTGGGTTAAAATTTGGGTGTTGGGTCAAATTTTGTGTATTGGGTCCAAAATAGGGTTTTTGGTCAAATTTTGGGTATAGGGTTTGAATTAGGGTTTTGAGTTAAAAATAGGGTTTTGGGTCAAAATTAGGGTATAGTGTTTGAATTATGGTTTTTGTCATATACCAGTTTTAGATAATTATTATTAAACTGTTCAATTTATTTTGTATAGTGATAATTATTTGTGTTTGATAATTATAAAATGATATCTTATAATTTAGTTTCAAATTATATTATTTGGCTAAGAGACATTTTAGTAAGAAAATATAATTATTTTGAGATTTATAAAGGGTAGAATTTATTTTATGAAAGTACCTAATTCTAAGATATCACCAATATTTTATCTATTTCATAAAGCTGATTTTATTAATTTGCTAGTCACACCCCCTATTTTACTATGCATACCCCTCTCCTCTCTTAAAAAGTCACGAAGACTCTCCCACACTTTCACTTCCCATTTTCTGAAAACACTCCCTTCTTCTCCTTCATCAGAACCTCCTCCTTTTACCTCTTCAAACCCTAAACCTAAACCAAGCCTCCATTCTCTACCTTAGAAGCTCACAAATTCGGCCTCCCTCTACCACCTCCTTTCTTCTTCTTCCTTTTTATTCCAAAATCAACATGAAACAAACATCAATTTTCCTTGTGAAGTGAGTTTGAAGCAGCCACACTTGAGAGCAAGGAGGAGCAAAGTCAGATCGGGGAGGGAATTCTAAGGAAATAAACCTCCACCATACTATCTCCATTCTTTGCTTATGTGAGTTTCCTTAGCTTAGTACTTGGTAACCATAAATCCAAGCTTAGGAATTTTGATTTTCTTGCTTTTATTGTTTGATTTGTCATCTGCATGTTAATTATATGAAGTCAATTGAGTACATATTGATGATATAAATTATTTCAATTGCATGCATGTAACTGCTTTTGTGAAAAGTCCCAAATGAAATTTCTGGTCAGAAACCCGTATAAACATATGTGCAGTATTTTGCTTATAATTATTTCTATAGGGCTTTGTTCGGTATGATTCTTGTTTTTATTGAAAATAGACTCGAAATTCTACAAATTAGGCACTTGTTTGGATGTTTTACACTGAGTATAGATGAAGAAAAACCTGTTATAAGTTGGAGTATTGTAACTGCCCTGTTTTCTGGATGCAGAAGCTTGGTTGTTAAAACTGTAATTTTTGGAAGGCTATTCTTCAAGACTAAAATTTTATTCATAAACTATACTTGTTTAGCTTTCCATAGAGGGGTCGTTTGTCCAAATCTGACTTCGTTTGATATTTTAATAAAATCATAGAAGTTAACTGAAAACTGCTGAAATTCTGCTTATGTTGTTGATGCATTATCCCTTGTTGAATACTTGATTGAGAGATTATATATTGTTCATGTGCAATTGGTATGGTTGATGAATATTTAATGCATTTGACCTCCATTTGAGAAGAGTACCAGAAAATGAATCATAGCATGGCATTAAAAACTTTAAATGGTCCATGTTTAGTGAAGCCTAAGGTTTCAAAACTATTCTAGCCATTATTTAAGGCCACAATTTTGATTGTGGGTGAGATGTTTTGTAAGTCCTTCATTATTGGAGGCTAGGATATGGTACTAGCAATTAAGGTACGCCTAATTGTTGTCATAGAGCTCGACTGCCATATCAACCAGCTTTAAACTATGCGTGCCTTATTTCCGCTCACACTTGAGGTACCTAGTAAAGGTTTTTCTACTTAAAATGCCTATGCTTAGATTCACATTCAGTAAATAACTCAATCCAAGTAAGGACCCAGTAGAAAGAGCTGGTGATGAAAGGGTGAGTTATAAGAGAATAATTCCGTAGTGGTATAAAGTTTGAGTAGTCCTACTTTAGCCTGCTTTAGTCCACGGAGTGCACACCTGGCAAAATGGAGAGGTAAGTTGGCTATGAGAAACTTTACCACTACGTGAGGTTAATTATGATATGTGTGCATATAAGTAAGTATGTGTAATTCAACGAGGACAATTAAACATAATATATTGTTTGCTAATATGCTTTGCTTGAAGCAGGAACTCATTGAGATTCATTTCTCACTAGGCTCCTCTTGTTTCAGATAATAAGTACATATTGAAACCGATAAGCAAGTTCGGGAGATTGCTTGACAGTCACCCAATAATGTCCCAAGATACGTTAGTTTTCACAGCCGGATCAAAGTTGGAGTCTTACTAGGAGTCAATGTTTACATGAAATTGAATTGTTGATTAGGGGTTAAATAGTTATTTGTATTAAATTAATTCCAATTATATGTTCAACTCTACAAAAATATCTTGTACAAATTTGTTTCACTTATTTTCAAAATGTCCAATGTTTAATTATTATTCCTGATGCTATAACCAGGTTTATATATTATTAGTTAGTAGTATCCTTGTGGAAGGCTTAGGATATTACATTATGGTATCGTGAGCAAATTCGATCCCATCTGACCGTGAGTTGAGTCTAGAGTGATCCGGCTTAGGGTGTTATTCTAAGTGTTCTGTGATGTTGTTAGTCTTCAGAATTCCTGATACGAATTAATGGGGTAGGCCACCTCAGGTATTTGTTTGAGGAATGATGAAGGATGGAAACTCACAGAAGCGTTTCCAAAAGAATGATTTCAAACAAATTTTCTTCTAAGACAAATGTTTTGGACGGATTTTGCTTCTGTGAGAACAATTATTCTTGTAAAGATAAATGATATAGTATTACTTTTTAAACCAATATTCCAAAGAAATTAGTAGAGATAATTGAGGTTTTGTTGAGATGTGCATGGTATGGTTCTAATTTAATGTATTGCTATTCTAATTTTTTTTATTTTATTTTATTAACATGTACTAACTGGCCAATATGTTTGAAATTGCCTTGTATGTTTGGTGGTTGAAATCATACCGTGTCTTGATGATTTTGTATGTGATGAATTTTATACATGTGTTTGATTAGTATTTGATTGTTAGATTCTGTTTACATGGCGATTAATAAGAGGAAAGTTACTTTGCATGCTGGAATAATTAAGTTGAGATACTTGAAATGAGTGTAATGAGTATGCATGTTGATTATGTGAAGTATTGAATGTGTATTTAAGGAAACTTGTGAAAAGAATGTTTTAATGATGTGGTTAAATGCTTAACATTTTCTTGTTGATGAATGAGAATATTATGTGCCTTGAAAAGGTGAGATTGAAATTATATAGAGTTGGAATTATGACCATTAGGATTGAATCTAGAGGTGGACTAAAATATGCATATATTGAGCTATAGGAGTCCTCCTTAGGTGAAACCAATTTTGTTTGTAAGATTACGTACAGTGGTACGAGGCTGGGAAGTTTCAGAATTTTACTCCAATCTTACAGGTCCCAATAAATTCGGGAACACTGCTGCCCTGTTGTAGATTCTGATGCAAACCAGTTTCCTTCAACGGACCGTAACTTTGGCTATAAGAATGACATTTTGATGAAACCAATTTGATTTGAAAGGTGATCCATTGTAGTTGGCGACTGGAAAGTTTCATAATTTTATCTTCTTTGTATAAGTTTTCGTGCTACTTTAAAGTTAGCTGAACTGTTTTGGGGTCTGATATAAACCGGTAGAGTTTAAATGTGCATAACTTTTCCTAGGGAACTCATTTTTTGGGTAAAACCAAATAAGTTTGAAATATAACATATATTAGTTGTATACTGTTAAGTTTCAGAATCTTTGGCCTAAGGAATTAATCACAGTTCTCAAAAGGCCAGATAGGTTCAATTCTGAAATCTGTTACAGGACAGTCCATTTGGAATGCACATAACTTTAGTTAGGAAAATCATTTTTGGGTGAAACAAGTTGGGTTTGAAAGATAATATATCCTAGTTTAATTATGGTAAGTTTTATAATTTTTGGTCGTATAGGTTGGCTGAAGTGCACTAAAAACCAGATACGTACAGTTCAGAATTTTGTGTAAAATAGTCTACTTTGGTAAATCGTATCTCGGGCTGGGAGATTCTGCATTTGATGACCTTTACCTTTCGGAAAGCTTAGAATGTTTAGTTCACTGTGGCAAAGTTTTAGATTTATATGATATGAGAGCCAATTTAAATGAGTGATCAAAGTAACCTCGTTCAAGGAGAAAAATTCTGGTTTAGTGTATAAATTTAGAATTTGCAAATCTCTATATGTGCTAACCCAAATGGGGGCGATCTTATAGTATGCTAATATATGTAACTCCTAGAGCAGTTGAACTGATATAAGTGACTATTATAACTTTATTTATATGTTGATGTGCCAAATAATGATAACGTTGAATCTTTTATAATTACTCATTCTCTAAATTAAGTTAAAGATCGACAATTCATGCTTTTCTTAGTTTCATAAATAGATAGTTTAGAGCATGGCAAGTAGAATTTCCTTTTTGTGCACTACCAAACAAAACACAAGGATTAATTTCCATTCCTTATAATACTCATGCGTAAATTGTTTGTGCACTTTTATATGAATTAGTGACTTGAAAATACTATGTTCACTGTACTGTACATCTTTATCTTGGTAAGTTGCTGAGGTATTTAAATTTTCTTCCCTGGTATCTTAGAGGTGAAAGGTGAATTTTTTATGCCTTGGTCTGCATGATAATGTTTAAACTCAATTGTGCCTTCTTCTTTATTTTGCATTCAAGTTATTGCACACATAAGTCTTGATTAGTAATTATATGGCTTCACATTATTGGTTCTATATGTTTATATTGTTGTGGGTAGGTCTTTTCTTGATAATTAAATTGCTATATTGATATTGGTGAAGCTCTCAACCAATTTGGCCTCCACTTTACTTAGCTACCGGGTGAAGTAAATTAACACATAAACTTGATTGCTGCCATGTTTTCATTAAAGTCAATACTTATCATGGTGTTAATGAATACAGAGTTAAGGTAAGGATTTTAATTTCTTCTTATATATGGAAATTGTGGCTAGCTTAGCATGTGTCCTATTTTTAAAAGTTCTCATTTTGGAATCAACTAGTTAGATTATATGGTTCTGAATTGTCTTGCTTAGAACATTGATAAACTTATTTATGGTTGGATATATCTGAATGTTCATTAGTTCCCTGTCAAGTAGTTATAATATTTACAACTTATAGGTTAAGGTTTCAATTAAAGATAGGCCAAGAAGTATGGACATGGTACATGTAAATTATTCTGTTGTGCCAAAGAATAAGTGGAGTGTGACATAGGTTGGAAGACAAGAATCCTATTGTTCTGCATAATGTTTTCTTCTGAGAATGAATTTATGTTTCTTAGTTAATTGGACCTTACTCTCACTCCTTTGACTCTTTTCCCCATGATTAGTTATCTGACATTTGATCCTGTTCTGCCAAACTTCATTATTGATTTTAAATTATAATTCAAGAATTCTTTACAATATGCCTAAATTCTGTTTTGGAGCTTTAGTATTAGTAGCCTACTTTAAAGTAAGCAAGAATGAAGAAAAGAGCATCCTTTTTGTTAGATGTCAAATAGCAGAAAGGAATGGGTGTGAAAGGTAAATATAATTCAATGACTGATATTGGTTAACGTAGGGGAGGAATGAAATTCACGAGTTAGTAGTGTTGTTGCTTTGTGGTTTCGTTTCTCTATTTTTTTTTCTTATGTGTGAGCTAAAGCTCATAATAGGTACATTATTTCCTTCCTATCATAATGGTAGCACTAATAGTTAGACAACTTAAGTTTCTAAGCTTCCCTTGTATTTTGTGTGGCTAGACGACATTCTTAGCAAGGTTATCAAATTTGCTTGTGCGTATTAACTACAACTTGTAAGCTAAAACTTAAAATATTCCTTCAATTCAAGCAAGGTTGCCTTGTCATTACTTCCAAGATGTGGACACCTCCACTTTTGCCTTCCATCAAATTCTCCCATGTTGGCACATTCTTTCCATATTAACTTCATGTGCTAGAGATAAGTCGATTATCTATGGTATTTTTTAAAATTATGTATCCTAAAATATTCAGTACATGACTCTCTAATTATTCTATTCCTTTATGTACTTTCTCAACAAAGATATCCTTACCCTGCTTCCTATGTCCTGCAAAATCAATTTCCTTTCTTCTATGGATTGACAACTTGCTAAAAGTCTTACTTATTGTTGAAGGAAATAGAGTTGAAGGCTCTTAACTCTTGCATCTTTCATTCTACCCAAAATATCAACAACTTTTTGATTTCTATTCATGTACATAGACCAATAAGAGAAAAAGGAAATAAAAGTCAATCACCTCTTCCTCGATTTTATTTTGTGCAAGTTACACCATTACACTCCAATCTCCATGATGTATTTCACGTTTCACAACTTTCCTAATGTAACAAATTTGAGGACTGAAATTTTATTTAAGAGGGGGAGAAATGTCATATACCGGTTTTAGATAATTATTATTAAACCTGTTCAATTTATTTTGTATAGTGATAATTATTTGTGTTTGATAATTATAAAATGATATCTTATAATTTAGTTTCAAATTATATTATTTGGCTAAGAGACATTTTAGTAAGAAAATATAATTATTTTGAGATTTATAAAGGGTAGAATTTATTTTATGAAAGTACCTAATTCTAAGATATCACCAATATTTTATCTATTTCATAAAGCTGATTTTATTAATTTGCTAGTCACACCCCCCTATTTTACTATGCATACCCCTCTCCTCTCTTAAAAAGTCACGAAGACTCTCCCACACTTTCACTTCCCATTTTCTGAAAACACTCCCTTCTTCCTCCTTCATTGTAACCTCCTCCTTTTACCTCTTCAAACCCTAAACCTAAACCAAGCCTCCATTCTCTACCTTAGAAGCTCACAAATTCGAGCCTCCTCTACCACCTCCCTTTCTTCTTCTTCTGTTTTATTCCAAAATCAACATGAAACAAACATCAATTTTCCTTGTGAAGTGAGTTTGAAGCAGCCACACTTGAGAGCAAGGAGGAGCAAAGTCAGATCAGGGAGGGAATTCTAAGGAAATAAACCTCCACCATACTATCTCCATTCTTTGCTTATGTGAGTTTCCTTAGCTTAGTACTTGGTAACCATAAATCCAAGCTTAGGAATTTTGATTTTCTTGCTTTTATTGTTTGATTTGTCATCTGCATGTTAATTATATGAAGTCAATTGAGTACATATTGATGATATAAATTATTTCAATTGCATGCATGTAATCGTTTGTGAAAAGTCCCAAATGAAATTTCTGGTCAGAAACCCGTATAAACATATGTGCAGTATTTTGCTTATAATTATTTCTATAGGGCTTTGTTCGGTATGATTCTTGTTTTTATTGAAAATAGACTCGAAATTCTACAAATTAGGCACTTGTTTGGATGTTTTACACTGAGTATAGATGAAGAAAAACCTGTTATAAGTTGGAGTATTGTAACTGCCCTGTTTTCTGGATGCAGAAGCTTGGTTGTTAAAACTGTAATTTTGGAAGGCTATTCTTCAAGACTAAAATTTTATTCATAAACTATACTTGTTTAGCTTTCCATAGAGGGGTCGTTTGTCCAAATCTGACTTCGTTTGATATTTTAATAAAATCATAGAAGTTAACTGAAAACTGCTGAAATTCTGCTTATGTTGTTGATGCATTATCCCTTGTTGAATACTTGATTGAGAGATTATATATTGTTCATGTGCAATTGGTATGGTTGATGAATATTTAATGCATTTGACCTCCATTTGAGAAGAGTACCAGAAAATGAATCATAGCATGGCATTAAAAACTTTAAATGGTCCATGTTTAGTGAAGCCTAAGATTTCAAAACTATTCTAGCCATTATTTAAGGCCACAATTTTGATTGTGGGTGAGATGTTTTGTAAGTCCTTCATTATTGGAGGCTAGGATATGGTACCTAGCAATTAAGGTACGCCTAATTGTTGTCATAGAGCTCGACTCGCCATATCAACCGGCTTTAAACTATGCGTGCCTTATTTCCGCCTCACACTGAGGTACCTAGTAAAGGTTTTTCTACTTAAAATGCCTATGCTTAGATTCACATTCAAGAAATAACTCAATCCAAGTAAGGACCCAGTAGAAAGAGTTGGTGATGAAAAGGGTGAGTTATAAGAGAATAATTCCGTAGTGGTATAAAGTTTGAGTAGTCCTACTTTAGCCTGCTTTAGTCCACGGAGTGCACACATGGCAAAATGGAGAGGTAAGTTGGCTATGAGAAACTTTACCACTATGTGAGGTTAATTATGATATGTGTGCATATAAGTAAGTATGTGTAATTCAACGAGGACAATTAAACATAATATATTGTTTGCTAATATGCTTTGCTTCACGGGAACTCATTGAGATTCATTTCTCACTAGGCTCCTCTTGTTTCAGATAATGCGTACATATTGAAACCGATAAAGCAAGTTCGGGAGATTGCTTGATACCACCCAATAATGTCCCAAGATACGTTAGTTTTCACAGCCGGATCAAAGTTGGAGTCTTACTAGGAGTCAATGTTTACATGAAATTGAATTGTTGATTAGGGGTTAAATAGTTATTTGTATTAAATTAATTCCAATTATATGTTCAACTCTACAAAAATATCTTGTACAAATTTGTTTCACTTATTTTCAAAATTTCCAATGTTTAATTATTATTCCTGATGCTATAACTGTGTTTATATATTATTAGTTAG
>CM061065.1:162210735-162257077 GCA_030762895.1 Sophora flavescens
TACCCAAATTTTAGCCCAACACCCCAATTCTAACTCAAAGCCCTAATTTTTACCCAAAACCCAAATTTGACCCACCCCATTTTTAACTCAAAACCCTAATTCAAACCCTAAAACCCTAATTTTGACCCAAAACCTACCATTTGACCCAAAACCCTAATTTTAACACTAAAACCCTAATTTTACACCAAACCCAAAACCCAAACTTTTTACTCAAACCCTAATTCAAACCCAAAAACCAATTTTGATCCAAAACCCAAAATTGAATCCTAACCCCAATTTTGACCCAAAACCTAATTCTACCCTATTTTTGACCCAAAACCCTTTTTAAACTCAAAACCCTAATTCACCCAAAACCCAAATTTGGACCCAAAACACAAATTTTGACCCAACACCCAAATTTTAACCCAAAGCTCTAATTTTGAAACCTAATTCTAAACCCTATTTTTAACTCAAAACCCTAATTCAAACCCTAAAACCAATTCGATCAAAACCCTAATTTGGACCCAAAACCCAATTTTGACCCAAACACTAATTTTAACCCAAACCCAAAACCCTAATTTTAACCCTAAATTTTAACCCTAAACCCCTATTTTTAACTCCAAAACCCCTAATTCAAACTCAAACCCAAATTTTGACCCAAAACCCTAAATTTAACCCAAAACCCTAATTTTACCCTAAACCCAAATTTTTACCCAAAACCCTATTTTTAACTCAAAACCCTAATTCAAACCCTAAACCAAATTTTGATCCAAAACCCTAATTTTGACCCAAAACCAATTCTACCCTAAACCCTAATTTTTACCAAAACCCTAAAAACCCTATTTTTAACTAAACCCTAATTCAAACCCTAAAACTAAATTTTGACCCAAAACCCTAATTTGGACCTAGAACCCAAATTTTGGACCAAAACCCTATTTTTAACTCAAAACCCTAATTCAAACACTATACCCAATTTTTACCCAAAACCCCAATTTGGACCCAAACCAAATTTTGACCCAAAACCCTAATTCAAACCCTAAACCCTGATTTTGACCCAAAACCCTAAATTTACCCAAAACCTAATTGACCCCTAATTTTGACCAAACCTAATTTTAACCCAAAACCTAATTCTAACCTTATATTTTACCCAAAACCCTATATTTAACTCAAACCCTAATTCAAACACTAAACCCTAATTTTGACACTAAACCCTAATTTGACCAAACCCTAATTCTAACCTTATATTTGACCCAAATCACTATATTTAACTCAAAAAAATAATACAAACAATAAACCATAATTTTGAAACTAAACCATAAATTTGAACCAGAACCCTTTTAATTTGACCCAAAACCCTATTTTTAACTCAAAATCCTAATTCAAACCTATACCCAAATTTTGACCCAAAACCCTATTTTGGACCCAAAACAAAAATTTGACCTAAACCCCTAATTTTAACCCAAGACCTAATTTTTATGACTAAAACCTAATTCTAACCTATTTTTATCTCAAAACCCTAATTCAAACCCTAAAAACTAATTTTGAACTTGAAACCCTAAAAACATTTTTGACCCAATTTTGGACCCAAAATTTTGACCCAAAACCTATGTTAACTCAAACCCTAACACCTATTTCAAACCCTAAACCATAATTTTGACCTTAAATCCTAAATTTGACCCAGCACCCTAATTTTGACCCGAAACCCTAATTTTAATCCAAAACCCTAATTCTAACCCTATTTTTGACCCAAAGGCCTATTTTTAAATCAAAACCCTAATTCAAACACTATACCCTAATTTTGACCCAAAACCCTATTTTTAACATAAAACCCTAATTTTACCCAAAACCCTAATTCCAACCCTATTTTTAACTCAAGACCTAATTCAAACCCTAAAAACTAATTTTGATCCAAAACCCTAAATTGAACCCAAACCCAAATTTTGACCCAAAACCTAATTCTAACCATATTTTACCCAAAACCCTATTTTAAACTCAAAACCTAATTCAAACCCTATACCCAAATTTGGACCCAAACCCCAAATTTGGACCCAATACACAAATTTTGACCCAAAACCCAAATTCAAACCCCAAAAGTAATTCGATCAAAAACCTAATTTGGAACCCGAACCCAAATTTTTGACCCAAAACCTAATTTTAACCCAAAGCACTAATTTTAACCCAAAACCCTAATTCTAACACTATTTTTAACCCCAAACTTTATTTTGTAATCAAAACCCTAATTCAAACACTATACCCAAATTTTTGGCCCAAAACCCTAATTTTAACCCAAAGCCCTAATTTTTACCCAAAACCCAAATTGTAACCCTATTTGTAACTCAAAACCCTAAATCAAACCCTAAAAACTAATGTTGATCCACAACCCTAATTTGGACCTATAGCCCAAATTTTGACCCAAACCCTATTTTTATCTCAAAACCCTAATTCAAACACTATACCCAAATTTTGACCCAAAACCCTAATTTTAAACGAAAACCCTAATTTTGACCCAAAACCCTAATTCTAATCCCTATTTTTGACCCAAAACCCTATTTAAAACTCAACCCTATTTCAAACCCTAAACCATAATTTTGACCCAAAAACCTAAATTTAACCCTAAACCCTAATTTTGACTCAAAACCTAATTTAAACCCAAAACCCTAATTCTAACCTTATTTTTGACCCAAAACCCTATTTTTAACTCAAAACCCTAATTCAAACCCTAAACCCTAATTTTGATCCTAAAAGCTAAATTTGACCCAGAACCCTAATTTTTACCCAAAGCCCAATTTTTACCCAAAACCCAAATTGTAACCCTATTTTTAACTCAAAACCCTAATTGAAACCCTATAAACTAATTTTGATCCAAAACCCTAATTTGGACCCAGAACCAAAATTTTGACCCAAAACCCTATTTTTAACTCAAAACCCTAATTCAAACACTATACCCAATTTTTACCCAAACCCTAATGGTGACCCAACACCCTAATTTTGACCCAAAACCCTAATTTTAACCCAAAGCCCTAATTTTTACCCAAAACCCTAATTCTAACCTAATTTTGACCCAAAACCCTAAACCATCATTTTGACCCAAAACCCTAATTTTGACCCAACACCCTAATTTTAACCCAAAACCCTAATTCCAACCCTGTTTTTAACTCAAGACCCTAATTCAAACCCTAAAAACTAATTTTGATCCAAAACCCAAAATTGAATCCAGAACCCAAATTTTGACCCAAAACCCTAATTCTAACCCTATTTTTGACCCAAAACCCTATTTTAAACACAAAACCCTAATTCAAACCCTGTACCCAAATTTGGACCCAATATACAAATTTAGACCCAACACCCAAATTTTAACCCAAAGCTCTAATTTTGACACAAAACCCTAATTCTAACCCTATTTTTAACTCAAAACCCTAATTCAAACCCTAAAAAGCAATTCTGATCAAAAACCCTAATTTGGACCCAAAACCCTATTTTGACCCAAAGCACTAATTTTAACCCAAAACCTTAATTTTAACCCAATTTTTAACCCCAAACCCTATTTTGTACTCAAAACCCTAATTCAAACACTATACCCAAATTTTTGCCCAAAACCTAATTTTAACCCAAATCCCTAATTTTTACCCAAAACCCAAATTGTAACCCTATTTTTAACTAAAAACCCTAATTCAAACCCTAAAACCAAATTTTGATCCAAAATCCTAATTTGGACTTAGAACCCAAATTTTGACCCAAAACAATATTTTTAACTCAAACCCTAATTCAAACACCATACCCAAATTTTGACCCAAACCCTAATTGTGACCCAAAACCCAAATTTTGACCCAAAACCCTATTTTTAACTCAAAACCCTAATTCAAACACTATACCCAATTTTTTCCCAAAACCCTAATTGTGACCCAAAACCCAAATTTTGACCCAAAACCCTAATTCTAACCCTAAACCATGATTTTGACCCTAAGCCCTAAATTTTACCCAAAACCCTAATTTTGACCCGAAACCCTAATTTTAACCCAAAACCCTAATTCTAACCTTATATTTGACCCAAAACCCTATTTTTAACTCAAAACCCTAATTCAAACTCTAAACCCTAATTTTGACACTAAACCCTAAATTTGATCCAAAACCCTAATTCTAACCTTATTTTTGACCCAAAACCCTATATTTAACTCAAATCCCTAATTCAAACTCTAAACCCTAATTTTGACCCTAAACCCTAAATTTGAACCAGAACCCTATTTTAATTTGACCCAAAACCCTATTTTTAACTCAAAATCCTAATTCAAACCCTATACCCAAATTTTGACCGAAAACCCTATTTTGGACCCAATACACAAAATTTGACCTAAACCCCAAATTTTAACACAGCTTAATTTTGACACAAAACCGTAATTATAACCCTATTTTTATCTCAAAACCCTAATTCAAACCCTAAAAACTAATTTTGAACCAAAACCCTTATTTGGCCCAAGAACCCAAATTTTGACCCAAAAACCTATGTTAAACTCAACCCTATTTCAAACCCTAAACCATAATTTTGACCATAAACCCTAAATTTGACCCAGAACCCTAATTGTGACCCGAAACCCTAATTTTAACCCAAAACCCTAATTCTAACCTTATTTTTGACCCAAACCCCTATTTTTAACTCAAAAACCTAATTCAAACACTATACCCTAATTTTGACCCAAAACCCTAATTTTAACCCAAAACCCTAATTTTGACCCAAAACCCTAATTCCAACCCTATTTTTAACTCAAGACCCTAATTCAAACCCTAAAAACTAATTTTGATCCAAAACCCTAAATTGAACCCAGAACCCCAATTTTGACCCAAAACCCTAATTCTAACCATATTTTTGACCCAAAACCCTATTTTAAACTCAAAACCCTAATTCAAACCCTATACCCAAATTTGGACCCAAAACCCAAATTTGGACCCAATACACAAATTTTGACCCAAAACCCTAATTCAAACCCCAAAAAGTAATTCTGATCAAAAAACCTAATTTGGACCCAGAACCCAAATTTTGACCCAAAACCCTAATTTTAACCCAAAGGACTAATTTTAACCCAAAACCCTAATTCTAACACTATTTTTAACCCCAGACCTTATTTTGTAATCAAAACCCTAATTCAAACACTACCCAAATTTTGGCCCAAAACCCTAATTTTAACCCAAAGCCCTAATTTTTACCCAAAACCCAAATTGTAACCCTATTTGTAACTCAAAACCCTAAATCAAACCCTAAAAACTAATTTTGATCCAAAACCCTAATTTGGACCTATAACCCAAATTTTGACCCAACACCCTATTTTTATCTCAAAACCCTAATTCAAACACTATACCCAAATTTTGACCCGAAAACCCTAATTTTAAACGAAAACCCTAATTTTGACCCAAAACCCTAATTCTAATCCTATTTTTGACCCAAAAACCTATTTAAAACTCAACCCTATTTCAAACCCTAAACCATAATTTTGACCCTTAAACCTAAATTTAACCTGAACCCTAATTTTGACTCAAACCCTAATTTTAATCCAAAACCCTAATTCTAACCTTATTTTTGACCCAAATCCCTATTTTTAACTCAAAACCCTAATTCAAACCCTAAACCCTAATTTTGATCCTAAAAGCTAAATTTGACCAAGAACCCTAATTTTTACCCAAAGCCCAATTTTTTACCCAAAACCCAAATTGTAACCCTATTTTTAACTCAAAACCCTAATTGAAACCCTAAAAACTAATTTTGATCCAAAACCCTAATTTGGACCCATAACCCAAATTTTTACCCAAAACCCTATTTTTAACTCAAAACCCTAATTCAAACACTATACCCAAATTTTGACCCAAAACCCTAATGGTGACCCAAAACCCTATTTTGACCCAAAACCCTAATTTTAACCCAAAGCCCTAATTTTTACCCAAAACCCTAATTCTAACCCAAATTTTGACCCAAAACCCTAAACCATCATTTTGACCCAAAACCCTAATTCAAACACTATACCCAAATTTTGACCCAAAACCCTAATTCCAACCCTATTTTTTCACTCAAGACCCTAATTCAAACCCTAAAAACTAATTTTGATCCAAAACCCAAAATTGAATCCAGAACCCAAATTTTGACCCGAAACCCTAATTCTAACCCTATTTTTGACCCAAAACCCTTTTTTAAACTCAAAACCCTAATTCAAACCCTCCCCCAAATTTGGACCCAATATACAAATTTTGACCCAACACCCAAATTTTAACCCGAAGCTCTAATTTTGACACAAAACCCTAATTCTAACCCTATTTTTAACTCAAAACCCTAATTCAAACCCTAAAAAGCAATTCTGATCAAAAACCCTAATTTGGACCCAGAACCCAGATTTTGACCCAAAGCACTAATTTTAACCCAAAACCTTAATTTTAACCCAATTTTTAACCCCAAACCCTATTTTGTACTCAAAACCCTAATTCAAACACTATACCCAAATTTTGGCCCAAAACCCTAATTTTAACCCAAATCCCTAATTTTTACCCAAAACCCAAATTGTAACCCTATTTTTAACTAAAAACCCTAATTCAAACCCTAAAATCAAATTTTGATCCAAAATCCTAATTTGGACTTAGAACCCAAATTTTGACCCAAAACAATATTTTTAACTCAACCCTAATTCAAACACCATACCCAAATTTTGACCCAAAAACCTAATTGTGACCCAAAACCCAAATTTTGACCGAAAACCCTATTTTTATCTCAAAACCCTAATTCAAACACTATACCCAATTTTTACCCAAAACCCTAATTGTGACCCAAAACCCAAATTTTGACACAAAACCCTAATTCTAACCCTAAACCATGATTTTGACCCTAAACCCTAAATTTGACCCAAAACCCTAATTTTGACCCGAAACCCTAATTTTAACCCAAAACCCTAATTCTAACCTTATATTTGACCCAAAACCCTATATTTAACTCAAAACCCTAATTCAAACACTAAACCCTAATTTTGACACTAAACCATAAATTTGACCCAGAACCCTAATTCTAACCTTATTTTTGACCCAAAACCCTATATTTAACTCAAAACCCTAATTCAAACTCTAAACCCTAATTTTGACCCTAAACCCTAAATTTGAACCAGAACCCTATTTTAATTTGACCCAAAACCCTATTTTTAACTCAAAATCCTAATTCAAACCCTATACCCAAATTTTGACCGAAAACCCTATTTTGGACCCAATACACAAAATTTGACCTAAACCCCAAATTTTAACCCAAAGCTTAATTTTGACACAAAACCGTAATTCTAACCCTATTTTTATCTCAAAACCCTAATTCAAACCCTAAAAACTAATTTTGAACCAAAACCCTTATTTGGCCCCAGAACCCAAATTTTGACCCAAAAACCTATGTTAAACTCAACCTATTTAAAACCCTAAACCAAAATTTTGACCATAAACCCTAATTTTGACCAAGAAACCTAATTGTGACCCGAAACCCTAATTTTAACCCAAAACCCTAATTCTAACCTTATTTTTGACCCAAAACCCTATTTTTAACTCAAAAACCTAATTCAAACACTATACCCTAATTTTGACCCAAAACCCTAATTTTAACCCAAAGCCCTAATTTTGACCCAAAACCCTAATTCCAACCCTATTTTTAACTCAAGATCCTAATTCAAACCCAAAAAACTAATTTTGTTCCCAAACCCTAAATTGAACCCAAAACCCAAATTTTGACCCAAAACCCTAATTCTAACCATATTTTTGAACCAAAACCCTATTTTAAACTCAAAACCCTAATTCAAACCCTATACCCAAATTTGGACCCAAACCCCAAATTTGGACCCAATACACAAATTTTGACCCAAAACCCAAATTCAAGCCCTAAAAAGTAATTCTGATCAAAAAACCTAATTTGGACCCAGAACCCAAATTTTGACCCAAAACCCTAATTTTAACCCAAAGCACTAATTTTAACCCAAAACCCTAATTCTAACACTATTTTTAACCCCAAACTTTATTTTGTAATCAAAACCCTAATTCAAACACTATACCCAAATTTTGGCCCAAAACCCTAATTTTAACCCAAAGCCCTAATTTTTACCCAAAACCCAAATTGTAACCCTATTTGTAACTCAAAACCCTAAATCAAACCCTAAAAACTAATTTTGATCCAAAACCCTAATTTGGACCTATAACCCAAATTTTGACCCAACACCCTATTTTTATCTCAAAACCCTAATTCAAACACTATACCCAAATTTTGACCCAAAAACCCTAATTTTAAACGAAAACCCTAATTTTGACCCAAAACCCTAATTCTAATCCTATTTTTGACACAAAACCTATTTAAAACTCAACCCTATTTCAAACCCTAAACCATAATTTTGACCCTTAAAACTAAAGTTAACCCAGAACCCTAATTTTGACCTGAAACCCTAATTTTAACCCAAAACCCTAATTCTAACCTTATTTTTGACCCAAAAACCCTATTTTTAACTCAAAACCCTAATTCAAACCCTAAACCCTAATTTTGATCCTAAAAGCTAAATTTGACCAAGAACCCTAATTTTTACCCAAAGCCCAATTTTTTACCCAAAACCCAAATTGTAACCCTATTTTTAACTCAAAACCCTAATTGAAACCCTAAAGATAATTTTGATCCAAAACCCTAATTTGGACCCATAACCCAAATTTTTACCCAAAACCCTATTTTTAACTCAAAACCCTAATTCAAACACTATACCCAAATTTTGACCCAAAACCCTAATGGTGACCCAAAACCCTATTTTGACCCAAAACCCTAATTTTAACCCAAAGCCCTAATTTTTACCCAAAACCCTAATTCTAACCCTAATTTTGACCAACAACCCTAAACCATCATTTTGACCCAAAACCCTAATTCAAACACTATACCCAAATTTTGACCCAAAACCCTAATTCCAACCCTATTTTTCACTCAAGACCCTAATTCAAACCCTAAAAACTAATTTTGATCCAAAACCCAAAATTGAATCCAGAACCCAAATTTTGACCCGAAACCCTAATTCTAACCCTATTTTTGACCCAAAACCCTTTTTTAAACTCAAAACCCTAATTCAAACCCTCTACCCAAATTTGGACCCAATATACAAATTTTGACCCAACACCCAAATTTTAACCCAAACCTCTAATATTGACACAAAACCCTAATTCTAACCCAACTATTATCTCAAAAACCTAATTCAAACCCTAAAAACAATTCGATCAAAACCCTAATTTGGACCCGGAACCCAATTTTGACCCAAAGCACTAATTTGAACCCTATACCTTAATTTTAACCCTATTTTTAACCCAAAACCCTACCTTTAACTCAAAACCCTAATTCAAACCCTAAACCCAAATTTTGACCCAAAACACTAATTATAACCCAAATCCCTAATTTTTAACCAAAACCCTTATTCTAATCATATTTTTGACCCAAACCCCTAATTCAAACCCAAAAAACTAATTTTGATCCAAAACCCTTATTTGGACCCAGAACCCAAAATTTGACCCAAAACAATATTTTTAACTCAACCCTAATTCAAACACCATACCCAAATTTTGACCAAAAACCTAATTGTGACCCAAAACCAAAACCCAAATTTTGACCGAAAACCCTATTTTTATCTCAAAACCCTAATTCAAACACTATACCCAATTTTACCCAAAACCCTAATTGACAACTTGACCCAAAACCCAAATTTTGACACAAAACCCTAATTCAACCCCCCTAAACCCTAATTTTGACCCAAAACCCTAAATTTGACACAGAACCCTAATTTTGACCCGAAACCCTAATTTTAACCCAAAACCCTAATTCTAACCTTATATTTGACCCAAAACCCTATTTTTAACTCAACCCTAATTCAAACTCTAAACCCTAATTTTGACACTAAACCCTAAAATTGACCCAGAACCCTGTTTTTGACCCAAAACCCTATATTTAACTCAAAACCCTAATTCAAACTCTAAACCCTAATTTTGACCCTAAACCCTAAATTTGAACCAGAACCCTATTTTAATTTGACCCAAAACCCTATTTTTAACTCAAAATCCTAATTCAAACCCTATACCCAAATTTTGACCCAAAAACCCTATTTTGGACCCAATACACAAAAATTGACCCAACACCCAAATTTTCACCCAAAAGTTTAATTTTGACCCAAAATCGTAATTCTAACCCTATTTTTATCTCAAAACCCTAATTCAAACCCTAAAAACTAATTTTGAACCAAAACCCTTATTTGGCCCCAGAACCCAAATTTTGACCCAAAAACCTATGTTAAACTCAACCCTATTTCAAACCCTAAACCAAAATTTTGACCATAAACCCTAAATTTGACCCATAACCCTAATTGTGACCCGAAACCCTAATTTTAACCCAAAACCCTTATTCTGACCTTAATTTTTACCCGAACCCTATTTTTAAATCAAAACCTAATTCAAACACTATACCCTAATTTTGACCCAAAACCCTAATTTTAACCCAAAACCCTAATTTTGACCCAAAACCCTAATTCCAACCCTATTTTTAACTCAAGACCCTAATTCAAACCCTAAAAACTAATTTTGATCCAAAACCCTAAATTGAACCCAGAACCCAAATTTTGACCCAAAACCCTAATTCTAACCATATTTTTGACCCAAAAACCCTATTTTAAACTCAAAACCCTAATTCAAACCCTATACCCAAATTTGGACCCAAACCCCAAATTTGGACCCAATACACAAATTTTGACCCAAAACCCAAATTCAAGCCCTAAAAAGTAATTCTGATCAAAAAACCTAATTTGGACCCAGAACCCAAATTTTGACCCAAAACCCTAATTTTAACCCAAAGCACTAATTTTAACCCAAAACCCTAATTCTAACACTATTTTTAACCCCAAACTTTATTTTGTAATCAAAACCCTAATTCAAACACTATACCCAAATTTTGGCCCAAAACCCTAATTTTAACCCAAAGCCCTAATTTTTACCCAAAACCCAAATTGTAACCCTATTTGTAACTCAAAACCCTAAATCAAACCCTAAAAACTAATTTTGATCCAAAACCCTAATTTGGACCTATAACCCAAATTTTGACCCAACACCCTATTTTTATCTCAAAACCCTAATTCAAACACTATACCCAAATTTTGACCCAAAAACCCTAATTTTAAACGAAAACCCTAATTTTGACCCAAAACCCTAATTCTAATCCTATTTTTGACCCAAAAACCTATTTAAAACTCAACCCTATTTCAAACCCTAAACCATAATTTTGACCCTTAAACCTAAATTTAACCCAGAACCCTAATTTTGACCTGAAACCCTAATTTTAACCCAAAACCCTAATTCTAACCTTATTTTTGACCCAAAACCCTATTTTTAACTCAAAACCCTAATTCAAACCCTAAACCCTAATTTTGATCCTAAAAGCTAAATTTGACCAAGAACCCTAATTTTTACCCAAAGCCCAATTTTTTACCCAAAACCCAAATTGTAACCCTATTTTTAACTCAAAACCCTAATTGAAACCCTAAAAACTAATTTTGATCCAAAACCCTAATTTGGACCCATAACCCAAATTTTTACCCAAAACCCTATTTTTAACTCAAAACCCTAATTCAAACACTATACCCAAATTTTGACCCAAAACCCTAATGGTGACCCAAAACCCTATTTTGACCCAAAACCCTAATTTTAACCCAAAGCCCTAATTTTTACCCAAAACCCTAATTCTAACCCTAATTTTGACCCAAAACCCTAAACCATCATTTTGACCCAAAACCCTAATTCAAACACTATACCCAAATTTTGACCCAAAACCCTAATTCCAACCCTATTTTTCACTCAAGACCCTAATTCAAACCCTAAAAACTAATTTTGATCCAAAACCCAAAATTGAATCCAAACCCAAATTTTGACCAAAACCCTAATTCTAACCCTATTTTTGACCCAAAACCCTTTTTTAAACTCAAAACCCTAATTCAAACCCTCTACCCAAATTTGGACCCAATATACAAATTTTGACCCAACACCCAAATTTTAACCCGAAGCTCTAATTTTGACACAAAACCCTAATTCTAACCCTATTTTTAACTCAAAACCCTAATTCAAACCCTAAAAAGCAATTCGATCAAAACCCTAATTTGGACCCAGAACCAATTTTGACCCAAAGCACTAATTTTAACCCAAAACCATAATTTTAACCCAATTTTTAACCCCAAACCCTATTTTGTACTCAAAACCCTAATTCAAACACTATACCCAAATTTTGGCCCAAAACCCTAATTTTAACCCAAATCCCTAATTTTTACCCAAAACCCAAATTGTAACCCTATTTTTAACTAAAAACCCTAATTCAAACCCTAAAAACAAATTTTGATCCAAAATCCTAATTTGGACTTAGAACCCAAATTTTGACCCAAAACAATATTTTTAACTCAACCCTAATTCAAACACCATACCCAAATTTTGACCCAAAAACCTAATTGTGACCCAAAACCCAAATTTTGACCGAAAACCCTATTTTTATCTCAAAACCCTAATTCAAACACTATACCCAATTTTTACCCAAAACCCTAATTGTGACCCAAAACCCAAATTTTGACACAAAACCCTAATTCTAACCCTAAACCATGATTTTGACCCTAAACCCTAAATTTGACCCAAAACCCTAATTTTGACCCGAAACCCTAATTTTAACCCAAAACCCTAATTCTAACCTTATATTTGACCCAAAACCCTATATTTAACTCAAAACCCTAATTCAAACACTAAACCCTAATTTTGACACTAAACCATAAATTTGACCCAGAACCCTAATTCTAACCTTATTTTTGACCCAAAACCCTATATTTAACTCAAAACCCTAATTCAAACTCTAAACCCTAATTTTGACCCTAAACCCTAAATTTGAACCAGAACCCTATTTTAATTTGACCCAAAACCCTATTTTTAACTCAAAATCCTAATTCAAACCCTATACCCAAATTTTGACCGAAAACCCTATTTTGGACCCAATACACAAAATTTGACCTAAACCCCAAATTTTAACCCAAAGCTTAATTTTGACACAAAACCGTAATTCTAACCCTATTTTTATCTCAAAACCCTAATTCAAACCCTAAAAACTAATTTTGAACCAAAACCCTTATTTGGCCCCAGAACCCAAATTTTTGACCCAAAACCTATGTTAAACTCAACCCTATTTCAAACCCTAAACCAAAATTTTGACCATAAACCCTAAATTTGACCCATAACCCTAATTGTGACCAAAACCCTAATTTTAACCCAAAACCCTTATTCGAACCTTATTTTTACCCAAACCCTAATTTAAAAACAACAACCTAATACAAACACTATACCCTAATTTTGACACAAAACCCTAATTTTAAACCAAAACCCTAATTTTGACCCAAAACCCTAATTCCAACCCTATTTTTAACTCAAGACCCTAATTCAAACCCTAAAAAATAATTTTTATCCAAAACCCTAAATTGAACCCAAACCCAAATTTTGACCCAAAACCCTAATTCTAACCATATTTTTGACCCAAAACCCTATTTTAAACTCAAAACCCTAATTCAAGCCCTATACCCAAATTTGGACCCAAACCCCAAATTTGGACGTAATACAAAAATTTTGACCCAAAACCCTAATTCAAGCCCTAAAAGTAATTCAACCAAAAAACCTAATTTGGACCCAAAACCCAAATTTTGACCCAAAACCCTAATTTTAACCCAAAGCACTAATTTTAACCCAAAACCCTAATTCTAACACTATTTTTAACCCCAAACTTTATTTTGTAATCAAAACCCTAATTCAAACACTATACCCAAATTTTGGCCCAAAACCCTAATTTTAACCCAAAGCCCTAATTTTTACCCAAAACCCAAATTGTAACCCTATTTGTAACTCAAAACCCTAAATCAAACCCTAAAAACTAATTTTGATCCAAAACCCTAATTTGGACCTATAACCCAAATTTTGACCCAACACCCTATTTTTATCTCAAAACCCTAATTCAAACACTATACCCAAATTTTGACCCAAAAACCCTAATTTTAAACGAAAACCCTAATTTTGACCCAAAACCCTAATTCTAATCCTATTTTTGACCCAAAAACCTATTTAAAACTCAACCCTATTTCAAACCCTAAACCATAATTTTGACCTAAACCCTAAATTTGACCCAGAACCCTAATTATGACATGAAACCCTAATTTTAACCCAAAACCCTAATTCTAACCTTATTTTTGACCCAAAACCCTATATTTAACTCAAAACCCTAATTCAAACCCTAAACCCAAATTTTGACCCTAAAACTAAATTTGACCAAGAACCCTAATTTTTACCCAAAGCCCAATTTTTTACCCAAAACCCAAATTGTAACCCTATTTTTAACTCAAAACCCTAATTGAAACCCTAAAAACTAATTTTGATCCAAAACCCTAATTTGGACCCATAACCCAAATTTTTACCCAAAACCCTATTTTTAACTCAAAACCCTAATTCAAACACTATACCCAAATTTTGACCCAAAACCCTAATGGTGACCCAAAACCCTATTTTGACCCAAAACCCTAATTTTAACCCAAAGCCCTAATTTTTACCCAAAACCCTAATTCTAACCCTAATTTTGACCAGAAAACCTAAACCATAATTTTTACCCATAACCCTAATTCAAACACTATACACAAATTTTGACCCAAAACCCTAATTCCAACCCTATTTTTCACTCAAGACCCTAATTCAAACCCTAAAAACTAATTTTGATCCAAAACCCAAAATTGAATCCAGAACCCAAATTTTGACCCGAAACCCTAATTCTAACCCTATTTTTGACCCAAAACCCTTTTTTAAACTCAAAACCCTAATTCAAACCCTCTACCCAAATTTGGACCCAATATACAAATTTTGACCCAACACCCAAATTTTAACCCGAATCTAATTTTGACACAAAACCCTAATTCTAACCCTATTTTTAACTCAAAACCCTAATTCAAACCCTAAAAACAATTCGATCAAAACCCTAATTTGGACCCAAAACCCTGATTTTGACCCAAAGCACTAATTTTAACCCAAAACCTTAATTTTAACCCAATTTTTAACCCCAAACCCTATTTTGTACTCAAAACCCTAATTCAAACACTATACCCAAATTTTGACCAAAACCCTAATTTTAACCCAAATCCCTAATTTTTACCCAAAACCCAAATTGTAACCCTATTTTTAACTAAAAACCTAATTCAAACCCTAAAAACAAATTTTGATCCAAAATCCTAATTTGGACTTAGAACCCAAATTTTGACCCAAAACAATATTTTTAACTCAACCCTAATTCAAACACCATACCCAAATTTTGACCCAAAACCTAATTGTGACCCAAAACCCAAATTTTGACCGAAAACCCTATTTTTATCTCAAAACCCTAATTCAAACACTATACCCAATTTTACCCAAAACCCTAATTGGACCCAAAAAATTTTACCCAAAACTAATTTTGACCCAAAACCCTAATTCTAACCCTAAACCATGATTTTGACCCTAAACCCTAAATTTGACCCAAAAACCTAATTTTGACCAGAAACCCTAATTTTAACCCAAAACACTATTTTTACTCAAAACCCTAATTCTAACCTTATATTTGACCCAAAACCTTATTTTTAACTCAAAACCCTAATTCAAACTCTAAACCCTAATTTTGACCCTTAACCGTAAATTTGACCCAGAACCCTAATTCTAACCTTATTTTTGACCCAAAACCCTATATTTAACTCAAAACCCTAATTCAAACTCTAAACCCTAATTTTGACCCTAAACCCTAAATTTGAACCAGAACCCTATTTTAATTTGACCCAAAACCCTATTTTTAACTCAAAATCCTAATTCAAACCCTATACCCAAATTTTGACCAAAAACCCTATATTGGACCCAATACACAAAATTTGACCTAAACCCCAAATTTTAACCCAAAGCTTAATTTTGACACAAAACCGTAATTCTAAC
The DNA here is from genome assembly GCA_030762895.1 of Sophora flavescens. Taxonomy (NCBI): domain Eukaryota; kingdom Viridiplantae; phylum Streptophyta; class Magnoliopsida; order Fabales; family Fabaceae; genus Sophora; species Sophora flavescens. The sequence continues at coordinate 162,226,732 of CM061065.1, forward strand.
CCTATTTTTATCTCAAAACCCTAATTCAAACCCTAAAAACTAATTTTGAACCAAAACCCTTATTTGGCCCCAGAACCCAAATTTTGACCCAAAAACCTATGTTAAACTCAACCCTATTTCAAACCCTAAACCAAAATTTTGACCATAAACCCTAAATTTGACCCATAACCCTAATTGTGACCCGAAACCCTAATTTTAACCCAAAACCCTTATTCTGACCTTATTTTTTACCCAAACCCCTATTTTTAAATCAAAAACCTAATTCAAACACTATACCCTAATTTTGACCCAAAACCCTAATTTTAACCCAAAACCCTAATTTTGACCCAAAACCCTAATTCCAACCCTATTTTTAACTCAAGACCCTAATTCAAACCCTAAAAACTAATTTTGATCCAAAACCCTAAATTGAACCCAGAACCCAAATTTTGACCCAAAACCCTAATTCTAACCCTATTTTTGACCCAAAACCCTATTTTAAACTCAAAACCTTAATTCAAACCCTATACCCAAATTTTGACCCAAAACCCAAATTTGGACCCAACCAAATTTTGACCCAAAACCCAAATTTAACCCAAAGTAATTACACAAAACCTAAAATTTGGACCCAAAACCCAAATTTTGACCCAAAACCCTAATTTTAACCCAAAGCACTAATTTTAACCCAAAACCCTAATTCTAACACTATTTTTAGCCCCAAACTTTATTTTGTAATCAAAACCCTAATTCAAACACTATACCCAAATTTTGGCCCAAAACCCTAATTTTAACCCAAAGCCCTAATTTTTACCCAAAACCCAAATTGTAACCCTATTTTTAACTCAAAACCCTAATTCAAACCCTAAAAACTAATTTTGATCCAAAACCTTAATTTGGACCGATAACCCAAAATTTGACCCAAAACCCTATTTTTAACTCAAAACCCTAATTCAAACACTATACCCAAATTTTGACCCAAAACCCTAATTTTTACCCAAAACCAAAATTTTAACCCAAAACCCTAATTATAACCCTATTTTTTACCCAAAAACCTATTTTAAACTCAACCCTATTTCAAACCCTAAACAATAATTTTGACCATAAATCCTAAATTTGACCCAGAACCCTAATTTTAACCCAAAACCCTAATTCTAACCTTATTTTTGACCCAAAACCCTATTTTTAACTCAACCCTAAACCCTAATTTTGATCCTAAAAGCTAAATTTGACCAAAAACCTAATTTTACCCAAAGCCCAATTTTTACCCAAAACCCAAATTGTAACCTTATTTTTAACTCAAAACCCTAATTGAAACCCTAAAAACTAATTTTGATCCAAAACCCTAATTTGGACCCATAACCCAAATTTTTACCCAAAACCCTATTTTTAACTCAAAACCCTAATTCAAACACTATACCCAAATTTTGACCCAAAACCCTAATGGTGACCCAAAACCCTATTTTGACCCAAAACCCTAATTTTAACCCAAACCTAATTTTACCCAAAACCCTAATTCTAACCCTAATTTTGACCCAAAACCCTAAACCATCATTTTGACCCAAAACCCTAATTCAAACACTATACCCAAATTTTGACCCAAAACCCTAATTCCAACCCTATTTTTCACTCAAGACCCTAATTCAAACCCTAAAAACTAATTTTGATCCAAAACCCAAAATTGAATCCGGAACCCAAATTTTGACCCAAAACCCTAATTCTAACCCTATTTTTGACCCAAAACCCTTTTTTTAAACTCAAAACCCTAATTCAAACCCTCTCCCAAATTTGGACCCAATATACAAATTTTGACCCAACACCCAAATTTTAACCACTCTAATTTTGACACAAAACCCTAATTCTAACCCTATTTTTAACTCAAACCCTAATTCAAACCCTAAAAAGCAATTCTGATCAAAAACCCTAATTTGGACCCAGAATCCAGATTTTGACCCAAAGCACTAATTTTAACCCAAAACCTTAATTTTAACCCAATTTTTAACCCCAAACCCTATTTTGTACTCAAAACCCTAATTCAAACCCTAAACCCAAATTTTGACCCAAAACACTAATTTTAACCCAAATCCCTAATTTTTACCCAAAACCCAAATTGTAACCCTATTTTTAACTAAAAACCCTAATTCAAACCCTAAAAACAAATTTTGATCCAAAATCCTAATTTGGACTTAGAACCCAAATTTTGACCCAAAACAATATTTTTAACTCAACCCTAATTCAAACACTATACCCAAATTTTGACCCAAAACCTAATTGTGACCCAAAACCCAAATTTTGACCAAAACCCTATTTTTATCTCAAAACCCTAATTCAAACACTATACCAATTTTTACCCAAAACCCTAATTGACCCAAAACCCAAATTTTGACCCAAAACCCAAATTTGACACAAAACCCTAATTCTAACCCTAAACCATGATTTTGAAACTAAACCCTCAATTTGACCCAAAAACCTAATTTTGACCTGAAACCCTATTTTTAACTCAAAACCCTAATTTTGACCCTAAACCCTAAATTTGACCCAGAACCCTATTTTTTACTCAAAACCCTAATTCGAAGCCTATACCCTAAATTTGACCCTAAACCCTAAATTTGACCCAGAACACTAATTCTAACCTTATTTTTGACCCAAAACCCTATATTTAACTCAAAACCCTAATTCGAACTCTAAACCCTAATTTTGATCCTAAATCCTAAATTTGAACTAGAACCCTATTTTAATTTGACCCAAAACCCTATTTTTAACTCAAAATCCTAATTCAAACCCTACACCCAAATTTTGACCCAAAACCCTATTTTGGACCCAATACACAAAATTTGACCAAACACCCAAATTTTAACCCAAAGCTTAATTTTGACCCAAAACCGTAATTCGAACCCTATTTTTATCTAAAAACCCCAATTTAAACCCTAAAAACTAATTTTGAACCAAAACCCTTATTTGGCCCCAGAACCCAAATTTTGACCCAAAAACCTATGTTAAACTCAACCCTATTTCAAACCCTAAACCAAAATTTTGACCATAAACCCTAAATTTGACCCATAACCCTAATTGTGACCCGAAACCCTAATTTTAACCCAAAACCCTTATTCTGACCTTATTTTTTACCCAAACCCCTATTTTTAAATCAAAAACCTAATTCAAACACTATACCCTAATTTTGACCCAAAACCCTAATTTTAACCCAAAACCCTAATTTTGACCCAAAACCCTAATTCCAACCCTATTTTTAACTCAAGACCCTAATTCAAACCCTAAAAACTAATTTTGATCCAAAACCCTAAATTGAACCCAGAACCCAAATTTTGACCCAAAACCCTAATTCTAACCATATTTTTGACCCAAAAACCCTATTTTAAACTCAAAACCCTAATTCAAACCCTATACCCAAATTTGGACCCAAACCCCAAATTTGGACCCAATACACAAATTTTGACCCAAAACCCAAATTCAAGCCCTAAAAAGTAATTCCCAAAACCTAATTTGGACCCAGAACCCAAATTTTGACCCAAAACCCTAATTTTAACCCAAAGCACTAATTTTAACCCAAAACCCTAATTCTAACACTATTTTTAACCCCAAACTTTATTTTGTAATCAAAACCCTAATTCAAACACTATACCCAAATTTTGGCCCAAAACCCTAATTTTAACCCAAAGCCCTAATTTTTACCCAAAACCCAAATTGTAACCCTATTTGTAACTCAAAACCCTAAATCAAACCCTAAAAACTAATTTTGATCCAAAACCCTAATTTGGACCTATAACCCAAATTTTGACCCAACACCCTATTTTTATCTCAAATACCTAATTCAAAAACTATAACCAAATTTTGACCTAAAACCCTAATTTTAAAACTAAAACCCCTAATTTTGACCCAAAACCCTAATTCTAATCCTATTTTTGACCCAAAACCTATTTAAAACTCAACCCTATTTCAAACCCTAAACCATAATTTTGACCCTAAACCCTAAATTTGACCCAGAACCCTAATTTTGACTAGAAACCCTAATTTTAACCCAAAACCCTAATTCTAACCTTATTTTTGACCCAAAACCCTATTTTTAACTCAAAACCCTAATTCAAACCCTAAACCCTAATTTTGATCCTAAAAGCTAAATTTGACCAAGAACCCTAATTTTTACCCAAAGCCCAATTTTTTACCCAAAACCCAAATTGTAACCCTATTTTTAACTCAAAACCCTAATTGAAACCCTAAAAACTAATTTTGATCCAAAACCCTAATTTGGACCCATAACCCAAATTTTTACCCAAAACCCTATTTTTAACTCAAAACCCTAATTCAAACACTATACCCAAATTTTGACCCAAAACCCTAATGGTGACCCAAAACCCTATTTTGACCCAAAACCCTAATTTTAACCCAAAGCCCTAATTTTTACCCAAAACCCTAATTCTAACCCTAATTTTGACCCAAAACCCTAAACCATCATTTTGACCCAAAACCCTAATTCAAACACTATACCCAAATTTTGACCCAAAACCCTAATTCCAACCCTATTTTTCACTCAAGACCCTAATTCAAACCCTAAAAACTAATTTTGATCCAAAACCCAAAATTGAATCCAGAACCCAAATTTTGACCCGAAACCCTAATTCTAACCCTATTTTTGACCCAAAACCCTATTTTTAACTCAAAACCTTAATTCAAACCCTCTACCCAAATATTGACACAATATACAACTTGTGACACTACACCCCAAAATTAACCCAAATCTCTAATTTTCTCACTAAACCCTAATTGTAACCCTATTTTTAACTCAAAACCCTAATTCAAACCCTAAAAAGCAATTCCGATCAAAACCCTAATTTGGACCCAAACCCAGATTTTGACCCAAAGCACTAATTTTAACCCAAAACCTTAATTTTAACCCAATTTTTAACCCCAAACCCTATTTTGTACTCAAAACCCTAATTCAAACACTATACCCAAATTTTGGCCCAAAACCCTAATTTTAACCCAAATCCCTAATTTTTACCCAAAACCCAAATTGTAACCCTATTTTTAACTAAAAACCCTAATTCAAACCCTAAAAACAAATTTTGATCCAAAATCCTAATTTGGACTTAGAACCCAAATTTTGACCCAAAACAATATTTTTAACTCAACCCTAATTCAAACACCATACCCAAATTTTGACCCAAAACCTAATTGTGACCCAAAACCCAAATTTTGACCAAAACCCTATTTTTATCTAAAAACAATAATTAAAAAAATATACCAAATTTTTACCCAAAACCCTAATTGTGACCCAAAACCCAAATTTTGACCCAAACCCAAATTTTGACACAAAACCCTAATTCTAACCCCTAAACCATGATTTTGACCCTAAACCCTAAATTTGACCCAAAACCCTAATTTTGACCAAACCCTAATTTTAACCCAAAACCCTAATTCTAACCTTATATTTGACCCAAAACCCTATATTTAACTCAAAACCCTAATTCAAACACTAAACCCTAATTTTGACACTAAACCATAAATTTGACCCAGAACCCTAATTCTAACCTTATTTTTGACCCAAAACCCTATATTTAACTCAAAACCCTAATTCAAACTCTAAACCCTAATTTTGACCCTAAACCCTAAATTTGAACCAGAACCCTATTTTAATTTGACCCAAAACCCTATTTTTAACTCAAAATCCTAATTCAAACCCTATACCCAAATTTTGACAGAACACGCTATTTTGGACCCAATACACAACATTTGACCTAAACCCCAAATTTTAACCCAAAGCTTAATTTTGACACAAAACCGTAATTCTAACCCTATTTTTATCTCAAAACCCTAATTCAAACCCTAAAAACTAATTTTGAACCAAAACCCTTATTTGGCCCCAGAACCCAAATTTTGACCCAAAAACCTATGTTAAACTCAACCCTATTTCAAACCCTAAACCAAAATTTTGACCATAAACCCTAAATTTGACCCATAACCCTAATTGTGACCCGAAACCCTAATTTTAACCCAAAACCCTTATTCTGACCTTATTTTTTACCCAAACCCCTATTTTTAAATCAAAAACCTAATTCAAACACTATACCCTAATTTTGACCCAAAACCCTAATTTTAACCCAAAACCCTAATTTTGACCCAAAACCCTAATTCCAACCCTATTTTTAACTCAAGACCCTAATTCAAACCCTAAAAACTAATTTTGATCCAAAACCCTAAATTGAACCCAGAACCCAAATTTTTACCCCAAAACCCTAATTCTAACCATATTTTTGACCCAAAACCCTATTTTAAACTCAAAACCCTAATTCAAGCCCTATACCCAAATTTGGACCCAAACCCCAAATTTGGACGTAATACAAAAATTTTGACCCAAAACCCTAATTCAAGCCTAAAAGTAATTCAAAAAACCTAATTTGGACCCAGAACCCAAATTTTGACCCAAAACCCTAATTTTAACCCAAAGCACTAATTTTAACCCAAAACCCTAATTCTAACACTATTTTTAACCCCAAACTTTATTTTGTAATCAAAACCCTAATTCAAACACTATACCCAAATTTTGGCCCAAAACCCTAATTTTAACCCAAAGCCCTAATTTTTACCCAAAACCCAAATTGTAACCCTATTTGTAACTCAAAACCCTAAATCAAACCCTAAAAACTAATTTTGATCCAAAACCCTAATTTGGACCTATAACCCAAATTTTGACCCAACACCCTATTTTTAACTCAAAACCCTAATTCAAACACTATACCCAAATTTTGACCCAAAAACCCTAATTTTAAACGAAAACCCTAATTTTGACCCAAAAACCTAATTCTAATCCTATTTTTGACCCAAAAACCTATTTAAAACTCAACCCTATTTCAAACCCTAAACCATAATTTTGACCCTAAAACCTAAATTTAACCCAGAACCCTAATTTTGACCTGAAACCCTAATTTTAACCCAAAACCCTAATTCTAACCTTATTTTTGACCCAAAAACCTATGTTAAACTCAACCCTATTTCAAACCCTAAACCAAAATTTTGACCATAAACCCTAAATTTGACCCATAACCCTAATTGTGACCCGAAACCCTAATTTTAACCCAAAACCCTTATTCTGACCTTATTTTTTACCCAAACCCCTATTTTTAAATCAAAAACCTAATTCAAACACTATACCCTAATTTTGACCCAAAACCCTAATTTTAACCCAAAACCCTAATTTTGACCCAAAACCCTAATTCCAACCCTATTTTTAACTCAAGACCCTAATTCAAACCCTAAAAACTAATTTTGATCCAAAACCCTAAATTGAACCCAGAACCCAAATTTTGACCCAAAACCCTAATTCTAACCATATTTTTGACCCAAAACCCTATTTTAAACTCAAAACCTAATTCAAACCCTATACCCAAATTTGGACCCAAACCCCAATTTGGACCCAATACCCAAATTTTTACCAAAACCCAAATTCAAGCCCTAAAAGTAATTTCAAAACCTAATTTGGACCCATAAACCAAATTTTGACACAAAAACCTAATTTTAACCCAAAGCACTAATTTTAACCCAAAACCCTAATTCTAACACTATTTTTAACCCCAAACTTTATTTTGTAATCAAAACCCTAATTCAAACACTATACCCAAATTTTGGCCCAAAACCCTAATTTTAACCCAAAGCCTAATTTTTACCCAAAACCCAAATTGTAACCCTATTTGTAACTCAAAACCCTAAATCAAACCCTAAAAACTAAATTTGATCCAAAACCCTAATTTGGACCTATAACCCAAATTTTGACCCAACACCCTATTTTTATCTCAAAACCCTAATTCAAAAACTATACCCAAATTTTGACCCAAAAACCCTAATTTTAAACGAAACCCCTAATTTTGACCCAAAACCCTAATTCTAATCCTATTTTGACCCAAAAACCTATTTAAAACTCAACCCTATTTCAAACCCTAAACCATAATTTTGACCCTTAAAACTAAATTTACCCAAACCCTAATTTTGACCTAAAACCCTAATTTTAACCCAAAACCCTAATTCTAAACTTATTTTTGACCCAAAACCCTATTTTTAACTCAAAACCCTAATTCAAAACCTAAACCCTAATTTTGATCCTAAAAGCTAAATTTGACCAAGAACCCTAATTTTTACCCAAAGCCCAATTTTTTACCCAAAACCCAAATTGTAACCCTATTTTTAACTCAAAACCCTAATTGAAACCCTAAAAACTAATTTTGATCCAAAACCCTAATTTGGACCCATAACCCAAATTTTTACCCAAAACCCTATTTTTAACTCAAAACCCTAATTCAAACACTATACCCAAATTTTGACCCAAAACCCTAATGGTGACCCAAAACCCTATTTTGACCCAAAACCCTAATTTTAACCCTAATTTTGACCCAAAACCCTAAACCATCATTTTGACCCAAAACCCTAATTCAAACACTATACCCAAATTTTGACCCAAAACCCTAATTCCAACCCTATTGTTCACTAAATACCCTAATTCAAACCCAAAAACTAATTTTGATCCAAAACCCAAAATTGAACCCAGACCCAATTTTGACCAAACCCTAATTCTAACCCTATTTTTGCCCCAAACCCTTTTTAAACTCAAAACCCTAATTCAAACCCTCTTTGGACCCAATACCCAAATTTTGACCCAACACAAATTTTAACCCGAAGCTCTAATGTTGACACAAAACCCTAATTCACCCTATTTTTAACTCAAAACCCTAATTCAAACCCTAAAAGCAATTACATCAAAACCCTAATTTGACCCAAACCTTTTGACCCAAAGCACTAATTTTAACCCAAAACCTTAATTTTAACCCAATTTTTAACCCCAAACCCTATTTTGTACTCAAAACCTAATTCAAACACTATACCCAAATTTTGGCCCAAAACCCTAATTTTAACCCAAATCCCTAATTTTTACCCAAAACCCAAATTGTAACCCTATTTTTAACTAAAAACCCTAATTCAAACCCTAAAAACAAATTTTGATCCAAAATCCTAATTTGGACTTAGAACCCAAATTTTGACCCAAAACAATATTTTTAACTCAACCCTAATTCAAACACCATACCCAAATTTTGACCCAAAAACCTAATTGTGACCCAAAACCCAAATTTTGACCGAAAACCCTATTTTTATCTCAAAACCCTAATTCAAACACTATACCCAATTTTTACCCAAAACCCTAATCCCACCCAAATTTTGACCCAAAACCCAAATTTTGACACAAAACCCTAATTCTAACCCTAAACCATGATTTTGACCCTAAACCCTAAATTTGACCCAAAACCCTAATTTTGACCCGAAACCCTAATTTTAACCCAAAACCCTAATTCTAACCTTATATTTGACCCAAAACCCTATATTTAACTCAAAACCCTAATTCAAACACTAAACCCTAATTTTGACACTAATCCATAAATTTGACCCAGAACCCAATAATCTAACCTTATTTTTGACCCAAAACCCTATATTTAACTCAAAACCCTAATTCAAACTCTAAACCCTAATTTTGACCCTAAACCCTAAATTTGAACCAGAACCCTATTTTAATTTGACCCAAAACCCTATTTTTAACTCAAAATCCTAATTCAAACCCTATACCCAAATTTTGACCGAAAACCCTATTTTGGACCCAATACACAAAATTTGACCTAAACCCCAAATTTTAACCCAAAGCTTAATTTTGACACAAAACCGTAATTCTAACCCTATTTTTATCTCAAAACCCTAATTCAAACCCTAAAAACTAATTTTGAACCAAAACCCTTATTTGGCCCCAGAACCCAAATTTTGACCCAAAAACCTATGTTAAACTCAACCCTATTTCAAACCCTAAACCAAAATTTTGACCATAAACCCTAAATTTGACCCATAACCCTAATTGTGACCCGAAACCCTAATTTTAACCCAAAACCCTTATTCAACCCTTATTTTTACCCAAACCCCTATTTTTAAATCAAAAACCTAATTCAAACACTATACCCTAATTTTGACCCAAAACCCTAATTTTAACCCAAAACCCTAATTTTGACCCAAAACCCTAATTCCAACCCTATTTTTAACTCAAGACCCTAATTCAAACCCTAAAAACTAATTTTGATGCAAAAACCTAAATCGAACCCTATTTTTGACCCAAAACCCTAATTCTAACCATATTTTTGACCCAAAAACCCTAATTTAAACTCAAAACCCTAATTCAAACACTAAACCCAAATTAGGACCCAAACCCCAAAATTGGACCCAAAACACAAATTATGACCCAAAACCCAAAATCAAGCCCTAAAAGTAATTCGAACAAAACCCTAATTTGGACCCAAAACCCAAATTTTGACCCAAAACCCTAATTTTAACCCAAAGCACTAATTTTAACCCAAAACCCTAATTCTAACACTATTTTTAACCCCAAACTTTATTTTGTAATCAAAACCCTAATTCAAACACTATACCCAAATTTTGGCCCAAAACCCTAATTTTAACCCAAAGCCCTAATTTTTACCCAAAACCCAAATTGTAACCCTATTTGTAACTCAAAACCCTAAATCAAACCCTAAAAACTAATTTTGATCCAAAACCCTAATTTGGACCTATAACCCAAATTTTGACCCAACACCCTATTTTTAACTCAAAACCCTAATTCAAACACTATACCCAAATTTTGACAAAACCCTAATTTTAAAAAAAACCCTAATTTTGACCCAAAAACCTAATTCTAATCCTATTTTTGACCCAAAAAAGTATTTATTTCTCAACCCTATTTCAAACCCTAAACCATAATTTTGACCCTAAAACCTAAATTTAACCCAGAACCCTAATTTTGACCTGAAACCCTAATTTTAACCCAAAACCCTAATTCTAACCTTATTTTTGACCCAAAAACCTATGTTAAACTCAACCCTATTTCAAACCCTAAACCAAAATTTTGACCATAAACCCTAAATTTGACCCATAACCCTAATTGTGACCCGAAACCCTAATTTTAACCCAAAACCCTTATTCTGACCTTATTTTTTACCCAAACCCCTATTTTTAAATCAAAAACCTAATTCAAACACTATACCCTAATTTTGACCCAAAACCCTAATTTTAACCCAAAACCCTAATTTTGACCCAAAACCCTAATTCCAACCCTATTTTTAACTCAAGACCCTAATTCAAACCCTAAAAACTAATTTTGATCCAAAACCCTAAATTGAACCCAGAACCCAAATTTTGACCCAAAACCCTAATTCTAACCATATTTTTGACCCAAAAACCCTATTTTAAACTCAAAACCCTAATTCAAACCCTATACCCAAATTTGGACCCAAACCCCAAATTTGGACCCAATACACAAATTTTGACCCAAAACCCAAATTCAAGCCCTAAAAAGTAATTAAATCAAAAACCTAATTTGGACCCAGAACCCAAATTTTGACCCAAAACCCTAATTTTAACCCAAAGCACTAATTTTAACCCAAAACCCTAATTCTAACACTATTTTTAACCCCAAACTTTATTTTGTAATCAAAACCCTAATTCAAACACTATACCCAAATTTTGGCCCAAAACCCTAATTTTAACCCAAAGCCCTAATTTTTACCCAAAACCCAAATTGTAACCCTATTTGTAACTCAAAACCCTAAATCAAACCCTAAAAACTAATTTTGATCCAAAACCCTAATTTGGACCTATAACCCAAATTTTGACCCAACACCCTATTTTTATCTCAAAACCCTAATTCAAAAACTATACCCAAATTTTGACCCAAAAACCCTAATTTTAAACGAAACCCCTAATTTTGACCCAAAACCCTAATTCTAATCCTATTTTGACCCAAAAACCTATTTAAAACTCAACCCTATTTCAAACCCTAAACCATAATTTTGACCCTTAAAACTAAATTTAACCCAGAACCCTAATTTTGACCTGAAACCCTAATTTTAACCCAAAACCCTAATTCTAACCTTATTTTTGACCCAAAACCCTATTTTTAACTCAAAACCCTAATTCAAACCCTAAACCCTAATTTTGATCCTAAAAGCTAAATTTGACCAAGAACCCTAATTTTTACCCAAAGCCCAATTTTTTACCCAAAACCCAAATTGTAACCCTATTTTTAACTCAAAACCCTAATTGAAACCCTAAAAACTAATTTTGATCCAAAACCCTAATTTGGACCCATAACCCAAATTTTTACCCAAAACCCTATTTTTAACTCAAAACCCTAATTCAAACACTATACCCAAATTTTGACCCAAAACCCTAATGGTGACCCAAAACCCTATTTTGACCCAAAACCCTAATTTTAACCCAAAGCCCTAATTTTTACCCAAAACCCTAATTCTAACCCTAATTTTGACCCAAAACCCTAAACCATCATTTTGACCCAAAACCCTAATTCAAACACTATACCCAAATTTTGACCCAAAACCCTAATTCCAACCCTATTTTTCACTCAAGACCCTAATTCAAACCCTAAAAACTAATTTTGATCCAAAACCCAAAATTGAATCCAGAACCCAAATTTTGACCCGAAACCCTAATTCTAACCCTATTTTTGACCCAAAACCCTTTTTTAAACTCAAAACCCTAATTCAAACCCTCTACCCAAATTTGGACCCAATATACAAATTTTGACCCAACACCCAAATTTTAACCCGAAGCTCTAATTTTGACACAAAACCCTAATTCTAACCCTATTTTTAACTCAAAACCCTAATTCAAACCCTAAAAAGCAATTCTGATCAAAAACCCTAATTTGGACCCAGAACCCAGATTTTGACCCAAAGCACTAATTTTAACCCAAAACCTTAATTTTAACCCAATTTTTAACCCCAAACCCTATTTTGTACTCAAAACCCTAATTCAAACACTATACCCAAATTTTGGCCCAAAACCCTAATTTTAACCCAAATCCCTAATTTTTACCCAAAACCCAAATTGTAACCCTATTTTTAACTAAAAACCCTAATTCAAACCCTAAAAACAAATTTTGATCCAAAATCCTAATTTGGACTTAGAACCCAAATTTTGACCCAAAACAATATTTTTAACTCAACCCTAATTCAAACACCATACCCAAATTTTGACCCAAAAACCTAATTGTGACCCAAAACCCAAATTTTGACCGAAAACCCTATTTTTATCTCAAAACCCTAATTCAAACACTATACCCAATTTTTACCCAAAACCCAAATTTTGACCCAAAACCCAAATTTTGACACAAAACCCTAATTCTAACCCTAAACCATGATTTTGACCCTAAACCCTAAATTTGACCCAAAACCCTAATTTTGACCCGAAACCCTAATTTTAACCCAAAACCCTAATTCTAACCTTATATTTGACCCAAAACCCTATATTTAACTCAAAACCCTAATTCAAACACTAAACCCTAATTTTGACACTAAACCATAAATTTGACCCAGAACCCTAATTCTAACCTTATTTTTGACCCAAAACCCTATATTTAACTCAAAACCCTAATTCAAACTCTAAACCCTAATTTTGACCCTAAACCCTAAATTTGAACCAGAACCCTATTTTAATTTGACCCAAAACCCTATTTTTAACTCAAAATCCTAATTCAAACCCTATACCCAAATTTTGACCGAAAACCCTATTTTGGACCCAATACACAAAATTTGACCTAAACCCCAAATTTTAACCCAAAGCTTAATTTTGACACAAAACCGTAATTCTAACCCTATTTTTATCTCAAAACCCTAATTCAAACCCTAAAAACTAATTTTGAACCAAAACCCTTATTGCAACCCAAATTTTGACCCAAAAACCTATGTTAAACTCAACCCTATTTCAAACCCTAAACCAAAATTTTGACCATAAACCCTAAATTTGACCCATAACCCTAATTGTGACCCGAAACCCTAATTTTAACCCAAAACCCTTATTCTGACCTTATTTTTTACCCAAACCCCTATTTTTAAATCAAAAACCTAATTCAAACACTATACCCTAATTTTGACCCAAAACCCTAATTTTAACCCAAAACCCTAATTTTGACCCAAAACCCTAATTCCAACCCTATTTTTAACTCAAGACCCTAATTCAAACCCTAAAAACTAATTTTGATCCAAAACCCTAAATTGAACCCAGAACCCAAATTTTGACCCAAAACCCTAATTCTAACCATATTTTTGACCCAAAAACCCTATTTTAAACTCAAAACCCTAATTCAAACCCTATACCCAAATTTGGACCCAAACCCCAAATTTGGACCCAATACACAAATTTTGACCCAAAACCCAAATTCAAGCCCTAAAAAGTAATTCTGATCAAAAAACCTAATTTGGACCCAGAACCCAAATTTTGACCCAAAACCCTAATTTTAACCCAAAGCACTAATTTTAACCCAAAACCCTAATTCTAACACTATTTTTAACCCCAAACTTTATTTTGTAATCAAAACACTAATTCAAACACTATACACAAATTTTTGCCCAAAACCCTAATTTTAACCCAAAGCCCTAATTTTTACCCAAAACCCAAATTGTAACCCTATTTGTAACTCAAAACCCTAAATCAAACCCTAAAAACTAATTTTGATCCAAAACCCTAATTTGGACCTATAACCCAAATTTTGACCCAACACCCTATTTTTATCTCAAAACCCTAATTCAAACACTATACCCAAATTTTGACCCAAAAACCCTAATTTTAAACGAAAACCCTAATTTTGACCCAAAACCCTAATTCTAATCCTATTTTTGACCCAAAACCTATTTAAAACTCAACCCTATTTCAAACCCTAAACCATAATTTTGACCCTAAAACCTAAATTTAACCCAACCCTAATTTTGACTCAAAACCCTAATTTTAACCCAAAACCCTAATTCTAACCTTATTTTTGACCCAAAAACCCTATTTTTAACTCAAAACCCTAATTCAAACCCTAAACCCTAATTTTGATCCTAAAAGCTAAATTTGACCAAGAACCCTAATTTTTACCCAAAGCCCAATTTTTACCCAAAACCCAAATTGTAACCCTATTTTTAATAAAACCCTAATTGAAACCCTAAAACTAATTTTGATCCAAAACCTAATTTTGACCCAAAACCCTAATTTTAACCCAAAGCCCTATTTTTAACTGAAAAACCCTAATTCAAACACTATACCCAAATTTTGACCCAAAACCCTAATTGTAACGCAAAACCCAAATTTTGACCCAAAACCCTAATTCTAACCCAAGCTTTACCCAAACCCTAATTCTAACCTAATTTTGACCAAAACCCTAAACCATCATTTTGACCAAAACCCTAATTCAAACACTATACCCAAATTTTGACCCAAAACCGTAATTCCAACCCTTTTTTTAACTCAAGAACATAATTCAAACCCTAAAAACTAATTTTGATCCAAAACCCAAAATTGAATCCAGAACCCAAATTTTGACCCGAAACCCTAATTCTAACCCTATTTTTGACCCAAAACCCTTTTTTAAACTCAAAACCCTAATTCAAACCCTCTACCCAAATTTGGACCCAATATACAAATTTTTACCCAACACACAAATTTTAACCCGACCTAATTTTGACACAAAACCCTAATTCTAACCCTATTTTTAACTCAAAACCCTAATTCAAACCCTAAAAAGAAATTCGATCAAAAACCTAATTTGGACCCAGCGACCCGTTTTGACCCAAAGCACTAATTTTAACCCAAAACCTTAATTTTAACCCAATTTTTAACCCCAAACCCTATTTTGTACTCAAAACCCTAATTCAAACACTATACCCAAATTTTGGCCCAAAACCCTAATTTTAACCCAAATCCCTAATTTTTACCCAAAACCCAAATTGTAACCCTATTTTTAACTAAAAACCCTAATTCAAACCCTAAAAACAAATTTTGATCCAAAATCCTAATTTGGACTTAGAACCCAAATTTTGACCCAAAACAATATTTTTAACTCAACCCTAATTCAAACACCATACCCAAATTTTGACCCAAAAACCTAATTTGACCCAAAACCTAAATTTTGATCCAAAATCCTAATTTTAACTCAAAACCCTAATTCAAACACTATACCCATTTTTTTCCCAAAACCCTAATTGTGACCCAAAACCCAAATTTTGACCCAAAACCCTAATTCTAACCCTAAACCATGATTTTGACCCTAAACCCTAAATTTGACCCAAAACACAAATTTTGACCCAACACCCAAATTTTAACCCAACACCCTAATTCTAACCTTATTTTTGACCCAAAACCCTATATTTAACTCAAAACCCTAATTCAAACACTAAACCCTAATTTTGACACTAAACCATAAATTTGACCCGAACCCTAATTCTAACCTTATTTTTGACCCAAACCTATATTTAACTCAAAACCCTAATTCAAACTCTAAACCCTAATTTTGACCCTAAACCCTAAATTTGAACTACTTTAATTTGACCAAAACCCTATTTTTAACTCAAAATCCTAATTCAAACCCTATACCCAAATTTTGACCAAAACCCTATTTTGGACCCAATACACAAAATTTGACCTAAACCCCAAATTTTAACCCAAAGCTTAATTTTTACACAAAACCGTAATTCTAACCCTATTTTTATCTCAAAACCCTAATTCAAACCCTAAAAACTAATTTTGAACCAAAACCCTTATTTGTACCAAGAAGCCAATTTTAGACCCAAAAACCTATGTTATAGTGAAGCCTATTTCAAACCCGAATCCATAATTTTGACCATAAACCCTAAATTTGACCCAAAACCCTAATTTTGACCCAAAACCTAATTTTAACCCAAAACCCTTATTACCTTATTTTTTACCCAAACCCCTATTTTTAAATCAAAACCTAATTCAAACACTATACCCTAATTTTGACCCAAAACCCTAATTTTGACCCAAAACCCTAATTTTGACCCAAAACCCTAATTCCAACCCTATTTTTAACTCAAGACCCTAATTCAAACCCTAAAAACTAATTTTGATCCAAAACCCTAAATTGAACCCAGAACCCAAATTTTGACCCAAAACCCTAATTCTAACCCTATTTTTGACCCAAAACCCTATTTTAAACTCAAAACCCTAATTCAAACCCTATACCCAAATTTGGACCCAAACCCCAAATTTGGACCCAATACACAAATTTTGAACCAAAACCCAAATTCAAACCCTAAAAAATTAACCAAAATAATTCAAACAAAAACCTAATTTGGACCCAAACCCAAATTTTGACCCAAAACCCTAATTTTAACCCAAAGCACTAATTTTAACCCAAAACCCTAATTCTAACACTATTTTTAACCCCAAACTTTATTTTGTAATCAAAACCCTAATTCAAACACTATACCCAAATTTTGGCCCAAAACCCTAATTTTAACCCAAAGCCCTAATTTTTACCCAAAACCCAAATTGTAACCCTATTTGTAACTCAAAACCCTAAATCAAACCCTAAAAACTAATTTTGATCCAAAACCCTAATTTGGACCTATAACCCAAATTTTGACCCAACACCCTATTTTTATCTCAAAACCCTAATTCAAACACTATACCCAAATTTTGACCCAAAACCTAATTTTAAACCAAAACCCTAATTTTGACCCAAAACCCTAATTCTAATCCTATTTTTGACCCAAAACCTATTTTAAACTCAACCCTATTTCAAACCCTAAACCATAATTTTGACCCTAAAACCTAAATTTAACCCAAAACCTAAATTTTGACTGAAACCCTAATTTTAACCCAAAACCCTAATTCTAACCTTATTTTTGACCCAAAACCCTATTTTTAACTCAAAACCCTAATTCAAACCCCTAAACCCTAATTTTGATCCTAAAACTAAATTTGACCAAGAACCCTAATTTTACCCAAAGCCCAATTTTTACCCAAAACCCAAATTGTAACCTATTTTTAACTCAAAACCCTAATTGAAACCCTAAAAACTAATTTTGATCCAAAACCCTAATTTGGACCCATAACCCAAATTTTGACCAAAAACCCTATTTTTAACTCAAAACCCTAATTCAAACACTATACCCAAATTTTTACCCAAAACCCTAATGGTGACCCAAAACCTATTTTTTGACCCAAAACCCTAATTTTAACCCAAAGCCCTAATTTTTACCCAAAACCCTAATTGTAACCCTATTTTTTACCCAAAACCCTAAACCATCATTTGGACCCTAAACCCTAATTCAAACACTATACCCAAATTTTGACCCAAAACCCTAATTCCAACCCTATTTTTCACTCAAGACCCTAATTCAAACCCTAAAAACTAATTTTGATCCAAAACCCAAAATTGAATCCAGAACCCAAATTTTGACCCGAAACCCTAATTCAAACCCTATTTTTGACCCAAAACCCTTTTTTAAACTCAAAACCCTAATTCAAACCCTCTAACCAAATTTGGACCCAATATACAAATTTTGACCCAACACCCAAATTTTAACCCGAAGCTCTAATTTTGACACAAAACCCTAATTCTAACCCTATTTTTAACTCAAAACCCTAATTCAAACCCTACAAAGCAATTCTGATCAAAAACCCTAATTTGGACCCAGAATCCAGATTTTGACCCAAAGCACTAATTTTAACCCAAAACCTTAATTTTAACCCAATTTTTAACCCCAAACCCTATTTTGTACTCAAAACCCTAATTCAAACACTATACCCAAATTTTGGCCCAAAACCCTAATTTTAACCCAAATCCCTAATTTTACCCAAAACCCAAATTGTAACCCTATTTTTAACTAAAAACCCTAATTCAAACCCTAAAAACAAATTTTGATCCAAAATCCTAATTTGGACTTAGAACCCAAATTTTGACCCAAAACAATATTTTTAACTCAACCCTAATTCAAACACCATACCCAAATTTTGACCCAAAAACCTACTTGTGACCCAAAACCCAAATTTTGACCGAAAACCCTATTTTTATCTCAAAACCCTAATTCAAACACTATACCCAATTTTACCCAAAACCCTAATTGTAAAACCAAAACCCAAATTTTGACACAAAACCCTAATTCTAACCCTAAACCATGATTTTGACCCTAAACCCTAAATTTGACCCAAAACCTAATTTTGACCCAAACCCTAATTTTAACCCAAAACCCTAATTCTAACCTTATATTTGACCCAAAACCCTATATTTAACTCAAAACCCTAATTCAAACACTAAACCCTAATTTTGACACTAAACCTAAATTTGACCCAACCCTAATTCTAACCTTATTTTTGACCCAAAACCCTATATTTAACTCAAAACCCTAATTCAAACTCTAAACCCTAATTTTGACCCAAAACCCTAAATTTTACCCAGAACCCTAATTTAATTTGACCCAAAACCATATTTATAACACAAAATCCTAATTCAAACCCTAAACCCAAATTTTTACCAAAAAACCTATTTTGGACCCAATACACAAAATTTGACCAAACACCCAAATTTTAACCCAAAGCTTAATTTTGACACAAAACCGTAATTCTAACCTATTTTTATCTCAAAACCCTAATTCAAACCCTAAAACTAATTTTGAACCAAAACCCTAATTTGGCTAACCCAAATTTTGACCCAAAACCTATGTTAAACTCAACCCTATTTCAAACCCTAAACCAAAATTTTGACCATAAACCCTAAATTTGACCCATAACCCTAATTGTGACCAAAACCTAATTTTAACCCAAAACCCTTATTCTGACCTTATTTTTTACCCAAACCCCTATTTTTAAATCAAAAACCTAATTCAAACACTATACCCTAATTTTGACCCAAAACCCTAATTTTAACCCAAAACCCTAATTTTGACCCAAAACCCTAATTCCAACCCTATTTTTAACTCAAGACCCTAATTCAAACCCTAAAAACTAATTTTGATCCAAAACCCTAAATTGAACCCACAACCCAAATTTTGACCCAAAACCCTAATTCTAACCATATTTTTGACCCAAAACCCTATTTTAAACTCAAAACCCTAATTCAAGCCCTATACCCAAATTTGGACCCAAACCCCAAATTTGGACGTAATACAAAAATTTTGACCCAAAACCCTAATTCAAGCCCTAAAAGTAATTCCATCAAAAACCCTAATTTGGACCCAGAACCCAAATTTTGACCCAAAACCCTAATTTTAACCCAAAGCACTAATTTTAACCCAAAACCCTAATTCTAACACTATTTTTAACCCCAAACTTTATTTTGTAATCAAAACCCTAATTCAAACACTATACCCAAATTTTGGCCCAAAACCCTAATTTTAACCCAAAGCCCTAATTTTTACCCAAAACCCAAATTGTAACCCTATTTGTAACTCAAAACCCTAAATCAAACCCTAAAAACTAATTTTGATCCAAAACCCTAATTTGGACCTATAACCCAAATTTTGACCCAACACCCTATTTTTATCTCAAAACCCTAATTCAAAAACTATACCCAAATTTTGACCCGAAAACCCTAATTTTAAACGAAAACCCTAATTTTGACCCAAAACCCTAATTCTAATCCTATTTTTGACCCAAAAACCTATTTAAAACTCAACCCTATTTCAAACCCTAAACCATAATTTTGACCCTTAAACCTAAATTTAACCCAGAACCCTAATTTTGACCTGAAACCCTAATTTTAACCCAAAACCCTAATTCTAACCTTATTTTTGACCCAAAACCCTATTTTTAACTCAAAACCCTAATTCAAACCCTAAACCCTAATTTTGATCCTAAAAGCTAAATTTGACCAAGAACCCTAATTTTTACCCAAAGCCCAATTTTTTACCCAAAACCCAAATTGTAACCCTATTTTTAACTCAAAACCCTAATTGAAACCCTAAAAACTAATTTTGATCCAAAACCCTAATTTGGACCCATAACCCAAATTTTTACCCAAAACCCTATTTTTAACTCAAAACCCTAATTCAAACACTATACCCAAATTTTGACCCAAAACCCTAATGGTGACCCAAAACCCTATTTTGACCCCAAAACCTAATTTTAACCCAAAGCCCTAATTTTTACCCAAAACCCTAATTCTAACCCTAATTTTGACCCAAAACCCTAAACCATCATTTTGACCCAAAACCCTAATTCAAACACTATACCCAAATTTTGACCCAAAACCCTAATTCCAACCCTATTTTTCACTCAAGACCCTAATTCAAACCCTAAAAACTAATTTTGATCCAAAACCCAAAATTGAATCCAAACCCAAATTTTGACCCAAACCCTAATTCTAACCCTATTTTTGACCCAAAACCCTTTTTAAACTCAAAACCCTAATTCAAACCTCTACCCAAATTTGGACCCAATATACAAATTTTGACCCAACACCCAAATTTTAACCCAAAGCTCTAATTTTGACACAAAACCCTAATTCTAACCCTATTTTTAACTCAAAACCCTAATTCAAACCCTAAAAAGCAATTCTGATCAAAAACCCTAATTTGGACCCAGAACCCAGATTTTGACCCAAAGCACTAATTTTAACCCAAAACCTTAATTTTAACCCAATTTTTAACCCCAAACCCTATTTTGTACTCAAAACCCTAATTCAAACACTATACCCAAATTTTGGCCCAAAACCTAATTTTAACCCAAATCCTAATTTTTACCCAAAACCCAAATTGTAACCCTATTTTTAACTAAAAACCCTAATTCAAACCCTAAAATCAAATTTTGATCCAAAATCCTAATTTGGACTTAGAACCCAAATTTTGACCCAAAACAATATTTTTAACTCAACCCTAATTCAAACACCATACCCAAATTTTGACCCAAAAACCTAATTGTGACCCAAAACCCAAATTTTGACCGAAAACCCTATTTTTATCTCAAAACCCTAATTCAAACACTATACCCACTTTTTAGCCAAAACCCTAATTACCAACCCATTTTGACCCAAAACCCAAATTTTGACACAAAACCCTAATTCTAACCCTAAACCATGATTTTGACCCTAAACCCTAAATTTGACCCAAAACCCTAATTTTGACCCGAAACCCTAATTTTAACCCAAAACCCTAATTCTAACCTTATATTTGACCCAAAACCCTATATTTAACTCAAAACCCTAATTCAAACACTAAACCCTAATTTTGACACTAAACCATAAATTTGACCCAGAACCCTAATTCTAACCTTATTTTTGACCCAAAACCCTATATTTAACTCAAAACCCTAATTCAAACTCTAAACCCTAATTTTGACCCTAAACCCTAAATTTGAACCAGAACCCTATTTTAATTTGACCCAAAACCCTATTTTTAACTCAAAATCCTAATTCAAACCCTATACCCAAATTTTGACCGAAAACCCTATTTTGGACCCAATACACAAAATTTGACCTAAACCCCAAATTTTAACCCAAAGCTTAATTTTGACACAAAACCGTAATTCTAACCCTATTTTTATCTCAAAACCCTAATTCAAACCCTAAAAACTAATTTTGAACCAAAACCCTTATTTGGCCCCAGAACCCAAATTTTGACCCAAAAACCTATGTTAAACTCAACCCTATTTCAAACCCTAAACCAAAATTTTGACCATAAACCCTAAATTTGACCCATAACCCTAATTGTGACCCGAAACCCTAATTTTAACCCAAAACCCTTATTCTGACCTTATTTTTTACCCAAACCCCTATTTTTAAATCAAAAACCTAATTCAAACACTATACCCTAATTTTGACCCAAAACCCTAATTTTAACCCAAAACCCTAATTTTGACCCAAAACCCTAATTCCAACCCTATTTTTAACTCAAGACCCTAATTCAAACCCTAAAAACTAATTTTGATCCAAAACCCTAAATTGAACCCAGAACCCAAATTTTGACCCAAAACCCTAATTCTAACCATATTTTTGACCCAAAAACCCTATTTTAAACTCAAAACCCTAATTCAAACCCTATACCCAAATTTGGACCCAAACCCCAAATTTGGACCCAATACACAAATTTTGACCCAAAACCCAAATTCAAGCCCTAAAAAGTAATTCTGATCAAAAAACCTAATTTGGACCCAGAACCCAAATTTTGACCCAAAACCCTAATTTTAACCCAAAGCACTAATTTTAACCCAAAACCCTAATTCTAACACTATTTTTAACCCCAAACTTTATTTTGTAATCAAAACCCTAATTCAAACACTATACCCAAATTTTGGCCCAAAACCCTAATTTTAACCCAAAGCCCTAATTTTTACCCAAAACCCAAATTGTAACCCTATTTGTAACTCAAAACCCTAAATCAAACCCTAAAAACTAATTTTGATCCAAAACCCTAATTTGGACCTATAACCCAAATTTTGACCCAACACCCTATTTTTATCTCAAAACCCTAATTCAAACACTATACCCAAATTTTGACCCAAAAACCCTAATTTTAAACGAAAACCCTAATTTTGACCCAAAACCCTAATTCTAATCCTATTTTTGACCCAAAAACCTATTTAAAACTCAACCCTATTTCAAACCCTAAACCATAATTTTGACCCTTAAACCTAAATTTAACCCAGAACCCTAATTTTGACCTGAAACCCTAATTTTAACCCAAAACCCTAATTCTAACCTTATTTTTGACCTAAAACCCTATTTTTAACTCAAAACCCTAATTCAAACCCTAAACCCTAATTTTGATCCTAAAAGCTAAATTTGACCAAGAACCCTAATTTTTACCCAAAGCCCAATTTTTTACCCAAAACCCAAATTGTAACCCTATTTTTAACTCAAAACCCTAATTGAAACCCTAAAAACTAATTTTGATCCAAAACCCTAATTTGGACCCATAACCCAAATTTTTACCCAAAACCCTATTTTTAACTCAAAACCCTAATTCAAACACTATACCCAAATTTTGACCCAAAACCCTAATGGTGACCCAAAACCCTATTTTGACCCAAAACCCTAATTTTAACCCAAAGCCCTAATTTTTTCCCAAAACCCTAATTCTAACCCTAATTTTGACCCAAAACCCTAAACCATCATTTTGACCCAAAACCCTAATTCAAACACTATACCCAAATTTTGACCCAAAACCCTAATTCCAACCCTATTTTTCACTCAAGACCCTAATTCAAACCCTAAAAACTAATTTTGATCCAAAACCCAAAATTGAATCCAGAACCCAAATTTTGACCCGAAACCCTAATTCTAACCCTATTTTTGACCCAAAACCCTTTTTTAAACTCAAAACCCTAATTCAAACCCTCTACCCAAATTTGGACCCAATATACAAATTTTGACCCAACACCCAAATTTTAACCCGAAGCTCTAATTTTGACACAAAACCCTAATTCTAACCCTATTTTTAACTCAAAACCCTAATTCAAACCCTAAAAAGCAATTCTGATCAAAAACCCTAATTTGGACCCAGAACCCAGATTTTGACCCAAAGCACTAATTTTAACCCAAAACCTTAATTTTAACCCAATTTTTAACCCCAAACCCTATTTTGTACTCAAAACCCTAATTCAAACACTATACCCAAATTTTGGCCCAAAACCCTAATTTTAACCCAAATCCCTAATTTTTACCCAAAACCCAAATTGTAACCCTATTTTTAACTAAAAACCCTAATTCAAACCCTAAAAACAAATTTTGATCCAAAATCCTAATTTGGACTTAGAACCCAAATTTTGACCCAAAACAATATTTTTAACTCAACCCTAATTCAAACACCATACCCAAATTTTGACCCAAAAACCTAATTGTGACCCAAAACCCAAATTTTGACCGAAAACCCTATTTTTATCTCAAAACCCTAATTCAAACACTATACCCAATTTTTACCCAAAACCCTAATTGTGACCCAAAACCCAAATTTTGACCCAAAACCCAAATTTTGACACAAAACCCTAATTCTAACCCTAAACCATGATTTTGACCCTAAACCCTAAATTTGACCCAAAACCCTAATTTTGACCCGAAACCCTAATTTTAACCCAAAACCCTAATTCTAACCTTATATTTGACCCAAAACCCTATATTTAACTCAAAACCCTAATTCAAACACTAAACCCTAATTTTGACACTAAACCATAAATTTGACCCAGAACCCTAATTCTAACCTTATTTTTGACCCAAAACCCTATATTTAACTCAAAACCCTAATTCAAACTCTAAACCCTAATTTTGACCCTAAACCCTAAATTTGAACCAGAACCCTATTTTAATTTGACCCAAAACCCTATTTTTAACTCAAAATCCTAATTCAAACCCTATACCCAAATTTTGACCGAAAACCCTATTTTGGACCCAATACACAAAATTTGACCTAAACCCCAAATTTTAACCCAAAGCTTAATTTTGACACAAAACCGTAATTCTAACCCTATTTTTATCTCAAAACCCTAATTCAAACCCTAAAAACTAATTTTGAACCAAAACCCTTATTTGGCCCCAGAACCCAAATTTTGACCCAAAAACCTATGTTAAACTCAACCCTATTTCAAACCCTAAACCAAAATTTTGACCATAAACCCTAAATTTGACCCATAACCCTAATTGTGACCCGAAACCCTAATTTTAACCCAAAACCCTTATTCTAACTTTATTTTTGACCCAAAACCCTGTTTTTAACTCAAAAACCTAATTCAAACACTATACCCTAATTTTGACCCAAAACCTTAATTTTGACCCAAAACCCTAATTTTGACCCAAAACCCTAATTCCTACCCTATTTTTAACTCAAGACCCTAATTCAAACCCTAAAAACTAATTTTGATCCAAAACCCTAAATGGAACCCAGAACCCAAATTTTGACCCAAAACCCTAATTCTAACCCTATTTTTGACCCAAAACCCTATTTTAAACTCAAAACCCTAATTCAAGCCCTATACCCAAATTTGGACCCAAACCCCAAATTTGGACGTAATACAAAAATTTTGACCCAAAACCCTAATTCAAGCCCTAAAAAGTAATTCGTCAAAAACCTAATTTGGACCCAGAACCCAAATTTTGACCCAAAACCCTAATTTTAACCCAAAGCACTAATTTTAACCCAAAACCCTAATTCTAACACTATTTTTAACCCCAAACTTTATTTTGTAATCAAAACCCTAATTCAAACACTATACCCAAATTTTGGCCCAAAACCCTAATTTTAACCCAAAGCCCTAATTTTTACCCAAAACCCAAATTGTAACCCTATTTGTAACTCAAAACCCTAAATCAAACCCTAAAAACTAATTTTGATCCAAAACCCTAATTTGGACCTATAACCCAAATTTTGACCCAACACCCTATTTTTATCTCAAAACCCTAATTCAAACACTATACCCAAATTTTGACCCAAAAACCCTAATTTTAAACGAAAACCCTAATTTTGACCCAAAACCCTAATTCTAATCCTATTTTTGACCCAAAAACCTATTTAAAACTCAACCCTATTTCAAACCCTAAACCATAATTTTGACCCTTAAACCTAAATTTAACCCAGAACCCTAAATTTGGACCAAAAACCCTAATTTGGACCCAAAACCCTAATTCTAACCTTATTTTTGACCCAAAACCCTATTTTTAACTCAAAACCCTAATTCAAACCCTAAACCCTAATTTTGATCCTAAAAGCTAAATTTGACCAAGAACCCTAATTTTTACCCAAAGCCCAATTTTTTACCCAAAACCCAAATTGTAACCCTATTTTTAACTCAAAACCCTAATTGAAACCATAAAAACTAATTTTGATCCAAAAGCCTAATTTGGTCCCATAACCCAAATTTTTACCCAAAACCCTACTTTTAACTCAAAACCCTAATTCAAACACTATACCCAAATTTTGACCAAAAACCTAATGGTGACCCAAAACCCTATTTTGACCCAAAACCCTAATTTTAACCCAAAGCCCTAATTTTTACCCAAAACCCTAATTCTAACCCTAATTTTGACCCAAAACCCTAAACCATCATTTTGACCCAAAACCCTAATTCAAACACTATACCCAAATTTTGACCCAAAACCCTAATTCCAACCCTATTTTTCACTCAAGACCCTAATTCAAACCCTAAAAACTAATTTTGATCCAAAACCCAAAATTTAATCCAGAACCCAAATTTTGACCCGAAACCCTAATTATAACCCTATTTATGACCCAAAACCCTTTTTAACTCAAAACCCTAATTCAAACCCTCACCCAAATTTGGACCCAATATACAAATTTTGACCCAACACCCAAATTTTAACCCAAGCTCTAATTTTGACACAAAACCCTAATTCTAACCCTATTTTTAACTCAAAACCTAATTCAAACCCTAAAAACAATTCGATCAAAACCCTAATTTGGACCCAAACTGGGTTTTGACCCAAAGCACTAATTTTAACCCAAAACCTTAATTTTAACCCAATTTTTAACCCCAAGCCCTATTTTGTACTCAAAACCCTAATTCACACACTATACCCAAATTTTGGCCCAAAACCCTAATTTTAACCCAAATCCCTAATTTTTACCCAAAACCCAAATTGTAACCCTATTTTTAACTAAAAACCCTAATTCAAACCCTAAAAACAAATTTTGATCCAAAATCCTAATTTGGACTTAGAACCCAAATTTTGACCCAAAACAATATTTTTAACTCAACCCTAATTCAAACACCATACCCAAATTTTGACCCAAAAATCTAATTGTGACCCAAAACCCAAATTTTGACCGAAAACCCTATTTTTATCTCAAAACCCTAATTCAAACACTATACCCAATTTTTACCCAAAACCCTAATTGTGACCCAAAACCCAAATTTTGACCCAAAACCCAAATTTTGACACAAAACCCTAATTCTAACCCTAAACCATGATTTTGACCCTAAACCCTAAATTTGACCCAAAACCCTAATTTTGACCCGAAACCCTAATTTTAACCCAAAACCCTAATTCTAACCTTATATTTGACCCAAAACCCTATATTTAACTCAAAACCCTAATTCAAACACTAAACCCTAATTTTGACACTAAACCATAAATTTGACCCAGAACCCTAATTCTAACCTTATTTTTGACCCAAAACCCTATATTTAACTCAAAACCCTAATTCAAACTCTAAACCCTAATTTTGACCCTAAACCCTAAATTTGAACCAGAACCCTATTTTAATTTGACCCAAAACCCTATTTTTAACTCAAAATCCTAATTCAAACCCTATACCCAAATTTTGACCGAAAACCCTATTTTGGACCCAATACACAAAATTTGACCTAAACCCCAAATTTTAACCCAAAGCTTAATTTTGACACAAAACCGTAATTCTAACCCTATTTTTATCTCAAAACCCTAATTCAAACCCTAAAAACTAATTTTGATCCAAAACCCTTAATTGAACCCAGAACCCAAAGTGTTACCCAAAAACCTATGTTAAACTCAACCCTATTTCAAACCCTAAACCAAAATTTTGACCATAAACCCTAAATTTGACCCATAACCCTAATTGTGACCCGAAACCCTAATTTTAACCCAAAACCCTTATTCTGACCTTATTTTTTACCCAAACCCCTATTTTTAAATCAAAAACCTAATTCAAACACTATACCCTAATTTTGACCCAAAACCCTAATTTTAACCCAAAACCCTAATTTTGACCCAAAACCCTAATTCCAACCCTATTTTTAACTCAAGACCCTAATTCAAACCCTAAAAACTAATTTTGATCCAAAACCCTAAATTGAACCCAGAACCCAAATTTTTACCCCAAAACCCTAATTCTAACCATATTTTTGACCCAAAACCCTATTTTAAACTCAAAACCCTAATTCAAGCCCTATACCCAAATTTGGACCCAAACCCCAAATTTTGGACCCATTTTGACCCAAAACCCAAATTCTAAGCCTAAAACTATTTTTCAAAAACCTAATTTGGACCCCAACCCAATTTACCCAAAACCCAAATTTACCCAAAGACTAATTTTAACCCCAAACCCTAATTCTAACCCTATTTTTAACCCAAAACTTATTTTGTAATCAAACCCTAATTCAAACACTAAACCCAAATTTTGATCCAAAACCCTAAATTTAACCCAAACCCTCATTTTACCCAAAACCCAAATTCTAACCCTATTTGTAACTCAAAACCCAATCAAACCCTAAAACAATTCCAAAACCCTAATTGACCCAACCCAAATTTGACCCAGCACCCTATTTTTAACTCAAAACCATAATTCAAACACTATACCCAAATTTTGACCCAAAAACCCTAATTTTAACCCAAAACCCTAATTTTGACCCAAAACCCTAATTCTAACCCTATTTTTGACCCAAAAACCTATTTAAAACTCAACCCTTTTTCAAACCCTAAACCATAATTTTGATCCTAAAACCTAAATTTGACCCAGAACCCTAATTTTGACCTGAAACCCTAATTTTAACCCAAAACCCTAATTCTAACCTTATTTTTGACCCAAAACCCTATTTTTAACTCAAACCCTAATTCAAACCCTGAACCCTAATTTTGATCCTAAAAGCTAAATTTGACCCAGAACCCTATTTTTGACCCAAAGCCCTAATTTTTACCCAAAACCGAAATTGTAACCCTATTTTTAACTCAAAACCCTAATTAAACCCGAAACCTAATTTTAACCCAAAACCCTAAATTCGACCATACCAAATACCCAAAACCCCTATTTTTAAATCAAAAACCTAATTCAAACACTATACCTAATTTTGCCAAACAACCTCACCCATTCCCCCTTCCAAACCCAAAACCACCATTTTAACCCAAACCCAACAAACCTCAAATTTTGACCCAAACCCTAATTCCAACCCCTATTTTTCACTCAAGACCCTAATTCAAACCCTAAAAACTAATTTTGATCCAAAACCTAAATTGAACCCGAACCCAAATTTTGACCCAAACCCTAATTCTAACCCTATTTTTGACCCAAAAACCCTATTTTAAACTCAAAACCCTAATTCAAACCACATACCCAAGACCAAATTTGGACCCAAACCCCAAATTTAGACCCAATCTTCTAAATTTACATAGAACCCAAATTCTAACCTTAAATTAACTGCAAACTTAAACCCTAGTGCTGGACCCGATAAAACTAATTTGGGACTAATTTTATTGACACCAGCAATTTTTAACCCAAACCTAATTCTAACACTATAATTTTTAACCCCAAACTTATTTTGTAACTCAAAACCCTGATTCAAAGCACTATACCCAAATTTTTGCCCAAACCCTGAATTTTACCCAAATCCCTAATTTACCCAAAACCCAAATTGTAACCATATTTTTAACTCAAAACCTCAATCAAACCCTAAAAACAAATTTGATCCAAAACCTAATTTGGACCTAGGAACCCAAATTTTGACCCAACACCATATTTTTTAACTCAAAACCCTAATTCAAAAACTATACCCAATTTTGTAAAAACCCTATACGAAAACCTAATTTGACCCAAAACCCTAATTTTCCTAATCCCTATTTTTG